>OV651831.1:749516-777016 GCA_927349885.1 Psylliodes chrysocephalus
CATGAAAACGCTCTACAAAATCTCAAAGTGATACAGAATTACATATTGAAAATTATCTTTAGACAAAAAAAAAAAAACGATCCTCGACATATGCATTGTGTTCTTCAGAAATATTTAATATTCGGTCTTTATATTTTCTAACGATTTTAACATTTGTCTATAAAAGGGGTCATTGTCAGCAGGCATTCAATCATGGATATAGTGCACGGGGCATAATGAACCAGCTACATGTTATACCACTTAACAACAAGTACATTGGTCAACGTTTTGTAACATACATTCTACCTAAAGTTTATAATGTACCTATTACCTCTTGCCATTTGAAAATGTGTTAACCTCAAGAAATTCACTTCAGCTATCAAACCATATATATAAAATAACTACAGGGACTTCTTGAGAATTATTGAAACATAAAAATTTAATATTTATTACTTCTAACCATAATAACCGATTTGATTTAAACAACTATTTTTCATTTACATATAGCAATTCCCTTGCAAATTCTTAATTTGTATTTCTTCATTCTCTATATTTTATATTGTATGTATTGTAAATGTTTGCTTTCCTATTTTTCCTTTTTTTGATATCCATTTATCTATGTACCCTAAAATCGGGTGACTTTAGCTCAAATCAGAAAATAATTATTTTTGATCACAAAAAATTATATGTTCTACTTTTAAAATAACTCACGCTGGTTGAACTGAAAGGTATTAAAACTACCCAAAACATTTTATTTAAAGACAATTGGACGCTTACGCTTTTTGTAGTATAAAAAATTTAAATCATTGCAAGATAATCGAAATTGAAAAGTAATAAAATTTGTATGCAACCAACAATACTGTTGTTTGTAATATTTTTTGTTATTATCTTTACCATAAGCAATAAAAAATATTTTTTTAATGATAGAATATGTTTTACTATTATCTGTGATAGGTGGCTTTAAACCAGCAAGTAATATTATAGAGAAAACAATGTAAAATGATGGGCAAGTCAAAGGTACCCTCTACCTGCAGGTGGCTTTGCACACCCCTTTCCTATTTTTTATTTAAAAAATTATACTATTGGAGATATTTTTGCTTAATAATTCTTAAAATATAACTGAAGACTAAATTATAACAAAAATGAGAATTTGGATTTGCTTTTATTTAACAAATAAGTCTTGTAGATACAAGGTGCATTTATCTACACAAACTTCAGTATTTTGTTAATATTATGTATATTGTATATATAATAGAATTTAATAAAATTGAAATTGTCAGTCTCGTTGTCAGTAAGCAGTACACAAATAAACAGTGACAGTACCACATCTCTCATTATATTTTGAGAATACTTGACAGTGAATTAATTATTTAAAAAGAAGTTTAGATCTTTTTATTAGAGATGAAACATCCGTTTTTTAACATAGTTTCACTTGCAATCTGGTGATATTAGCAGATGAGAAACATACCAGGAGTATAAAGACATTCTTAATTAGATTAATATGTTAAAATATTAGAATACTCTACATAACTTTAATCTGTAATACTGTCACATACATAGCATGCACCCTAAAAAATATATCGCTCCTTTTTTTTGGGAATTCGTGAATTTTTTTTTATATTAAAAACACAACTCCACGAATGGAGAGCCACAGGTAACAGCTAGTAGCTTATAAAATTATAATTTATTATTCCATTTTTTTCCAGAAATCCATGAGATTTCCACATTTTTTTCTTCAGAAACTAACGAGATACTACCTACATAATATAAGTATTTTTTGGTGTACCAAAAACTTTTCCAAAGCCCCTAATTATTATACAAAGGCAGGGGGTTGTATAGAAGAGTAATTTTTAGATGTGATTGAAAGAAAAAAAGAGTAGTTGGCCTATTTAAAAGTAGACAATAAACAAAATCATAAAGACACTTACTCTTTTGGCAAATAGGCCACCCATATCGCTTTTTCTTTAAAGTAACTTGGGCTGTATTTTTTAATGGTTTTTTGATATATGTTCGTCCCGAATAATTCGCATCCGGATGATAATCGGTATTTTCATTTTTTAATGTCGGTAAATCACAATGCGAAGACAGTAGTTCAAGCACTTCACTTTCAGTTTTTGCTTCTATAAATTCACTAACTTCTTTGATTTGCATTTCTTTAATATTGCTAGTTTTCTCCAGTTCGTTTTTAATAGTTTTATGAAAAATTTGCACGTTTTCATAAACCTTAACTAAGTCATTTTTTGTCGACAAATCCAAACGTCGTTCAATTTTAGGCAGTTCATATTCGATGATTTCTCCTTTCATTTTAAGATGTGCGAATTGTTCAATCGTTTCAGATGTAAAAGCATTAAATGTACCACCACTTACAACCCCATGTTCGATTTTAAATGTTCGAGGCTTTCCAGGATAAAACTTATTTTGCTCTGTTTGATCGGAATCAATTTCTAGTTCTATTTTAATTTCGCCAAGCTCCTGATGGAAATTAAAAGGATCTTGCTCTTGTTTCCTGTCCATCGTTTCTCTTGTTTCCTGTCCATCGTTTAATAATGAATACAAATTAAAATTGAAAAAACAATCAGAATTTTATTTTTTTTTTTTTAATTTTAACCTTACAAATATGAAAAAAAGTTAAAAATTATTGATGACAGATGACATAATATTGACATAACCAGTCTTGACACTTAGGCTGAGTTCGGTTTGGCGTTCGCTGTAATCAGAGTGCACTCGGTATGCCTCGATTGTGGTCGCCTTGGCACTCAGAGCGAACTCTTTTGGGTAAGTTCGGTTTGGAACTCGGCGGATCGGACAGAGCGCGCACGGAGTGCGTGACGTCATAGACAGAGTTTGCTCTTTTTACAATCTCAAGACGAACACAAGGGGAATGACATATGACACTAGTGGTAGTTTGCACTTGAATACACTTTTTGGTGAGTTCGGTCTACGCACTCTTTTCACTATATTCCATTGATAAGGCAACGTAAGGATACGTCATATGTATTATTTTTGATATACAAAAGTGGGACCGGTAGGCGTGGCTTTTGCACTCACTAAAATGGCGGAAGAGCAGAACCGGATTTACAAGTTTTTATTGTACCTACTATTTCTGGTTAAGTATCATTATTTGAATTATAAAAAAATTATTTTTCTTTTTATTGACATTGACTTAAAAGGTGGTGGAAGGCCGAGGTTATAAAAGAAGGGGATTTAAAAGCTGAAATATGCCCGGTTTTCAGCCGAGAGGTGCTGAATAAAGTAAATGAAAGAAATAAAATATAACTGATTTAATTATCACTCAAGTGGCTATATTAAGCGCTGGAGAATATATTATTTGCAAAATTGCAACTAATCAATGACCATGATATAACTAACTTGGGGCCGATTCCACCATTGGGTTTAATGAAGTTTAAAATGACATTTTTACATAAAATGTAATTTTAATCTTCAATTAATAGTTTAAACTTTAACACAATGGTAAAATTAACCCTAAAGCGTTGAAATCATTCACAGAAAAAATAAATAATACATTTTTGGTTCACATAAGCGACAAAAGTAAACAGAGTTCGATTTATTGGATCAGTCGTCACACGTTTGCAGTAGGGCACATAAATAGCTCAATCTTTAGTTTTTCGTTTTTCTATGAGCCCAATGCTTTCTGTCTTTAAATCGGAAAGTACAAGGTCGCAAATGTCAAGTAATCTAACCTTACTTTAATTAACAGCTTTCTCAAAATTAAGAACAAATGTTCATTCCCTAAAAGCTCAATAATCAGATACGAAACTTAATGCAAGGCTCGCGGAAAATGGCTAATAAGCAATCTCTGTGTAGGTAGATGCACTATTCAGGAAATCAAAATGTGGATTAATCTTACTTGGTCTTGGTACTTTTGTAGATTCAGACTGAAAGGTGTATATCTTCATGCAAGACATTCACTAAATCAGCAAAGCCACAACAAGCGGTGTGCAGGTGCATTTCTAACAAATGTAAAATATGAAGTGATCTTACTTGAGACCTATAGATCCAATGACGATATTATGGTAGTTGGTTTGAGCTGGGCTTCTCACCATCTGCAGAGATTATGGCTACTTATGTAAAGGCCTACCGTAGTAACACACAACATGCACCACAAGCGTGTATGATTGAAAGTCAGAAGAAGAATGTGAAGATAAAGTTGAAGTCTCAACCATAGTTAAAGTCACAGATGAAGTTAAAGTTAACAGCAAACGAGTTGAAATTGTAGGCTGGTGATTAAGGGAGGCCAACATCTAGGTAATAAATGTTTATCGAGTTAGGAAAAGTATCCACTGTAAGTGCTTTTCTTGACCACTAAGGTAAAAACCAGAATATTTCCTAATACACAATTTCTTCGCTAGGCAAAATAAGAAATAAATTTGTGAGAGTACTTCCCAAGTGTTTTTACAAAAGCTCTAAGAACAAAATTGACGAAAATGGCCTAATCCAAGTTCAAATTCTAAAACTTGAACATTAAAGATAAGTATCTTACTGTAAAACAAGTAAAACCCCGTTGTTGACTAAATGGTTGAATAATTCATTACCTACGTGGAGGTAGAATAGGGACTAAAGTTTAGCAGAAAAAGCCACTAGAAAAGGTGAACAAAATAGACTGGGGCATATGAACATCAAGCAAATATTGTAAATGAAAATAATGTGTGCTGTGATTAAATAAAAGTGTACAAGGAATAAAGTTTTAATATTTTTTTATCCATATCTAGGAGTGATATTTATTTTTAATACTAGACAAACGATTATGGTTTTGTTGCTAGTCTCATTAAAAAAAAACTAAGTTAGTATTGATGTTAAATATTTATTATTATAAGAACTTATATGCACTACAAACTTAAATATCATATTCCTGAATTCATTTGAAGCATAAAATGTCCTATGAACAAATATCCAATTCTGCATGGTTACCAAGCTACAAGAGTTTAAATATCAAAAGATATATTAACATAGTAAACAACGTAAAAATGTCCAGTAAATATAATATTACACAGTAATATTTCTGAAATAAAAATTTTAAATCTTTTAGAGATATTAAATAGTAATATTTCAGAAATGTGTTCTAGCTTTTTTTCTCTAAAATATTATTAGACTAAAAAAAAGACATTTATAAATATACAAAATACACAAAACTCAAATATTGATTCTTAAAACATTATTTCAAAAAATATAAAGGAATCACTTCATTTCCACAAAGTCCTTTAAATGCACTAATCTGAAACAAAGTTTTTTTTAATAGATGCCCCAAGTAAATAAACATTTACGATTGTTACAATCTAATCATTAAGATCAATTAGAAATTTTATTCTAACTTATCAAGGGATGAAAAACTTCACAAACTGATATTCTACTTTTTAGTATACCTTAGAGTTTAAATCAGTTAACAGCACTTTACTCTGCTTTAACATCACTGAACTAACTCAAAAGGCTTAGTTCTCTTGAGTCTTCTTATTAGATTGGCATTGTTGAGGAGTTGGATAATCTCGAGGTTTCCATGTTGGAGCAGTCGTTGGTGACTACTGGCAAATTTTTGTATTCTATTTTCAACAGTCTCCGCTTTAAGGTCCCTAAGAAGATCAGTATTGTGGCAGTACCAGGGTGCATCGACGATGTTCCTTAATACTTTATTCTGGAAACGTTGAATAACTTCGATGTCACTTTTACTGACACATCCCCAAAGCTGGCAAATCGCTTTATTTTCACCAATTCCTTTTAACATACTAATCTGAAACAAACTATAGGTAATTAAAAAAGTCTATTAATATTGTTTTAAATTAACCCTAATAAAACAAACAATACTCATGCATACACAAAACATGGAGCTCTACTTTTCAATCAGCTGTAGAAATAATAAATAAAACTGGTGGAAGGACAGCCAATGTAGGTTATATTTAAATAGAAATAAGAATATAAAATGCCTATAAATTTGATAAACGAAATGGCGTACGATTAATATACTTCTCAAGAAAATGCTTGGAAAATATACAGCTAAATTTAGAAGGTTCCCAATTATGCTTGTTGACAACGGTATTCAGGATTTTTTGGAAATCTATAAATATTATTTCGTATGAAAAATTATTCCAATATACCTAGGTAGGCCCAAAAGTTAATAGATGATTTTTTGCATTTTTAAAAGGATACTGTTACACATTTTATACAAACCTGTAATACTGTCCTGTATAATATTTATAATTTTGATACTAACCTATGAAACTTTATTCCAGTCGATTTTTCACAAAAACGTCTATCGCTATAGCAGGAACGTATAACACATCAAGGCATTATATACTTTATAAGTGTGTAACACTCAAAATTTGCTCAAACACAAATTAAATTCAAATTTAATTACACAAATGACACTAAAAATATAACCTATAAAATTGACAAGTTGCACTCACAGTAATGGCGGACCCGGTCCCACTTTTCGATTACGCATGTCGTATCCCTAGGTTGCCAGATCAATGCTATATTCACTCCTAAAGTACCTAAGGCGTTCGGGTACGGAAGGAGTTAAAATAATAGTTCCTCTTTGACCGTTCGGAGATGGTGGAGTGTGGATCGGGCATGCGCATAAGGTGATTTAAATCGATAATAAGTTAATTGTGACTGATTCTTTAGTAAATAAGTTTTTTTTTTGGTTCCCGTGAATATCATTAATATGGAAGAAACTTATACGGTCGTTACTGATAAGTACGATTAAATTTTAAGTACTGGTATGTCACATTGACAACTGACATTGCACTCCGAGAGTTAAAGGAGTAAAATCATATTCGCACTCCGTTTACGCCTAATTACTCCACTCCACTCTGAAGTGCGCAGCCCGAACTCACCTTTTGTGTGTGTCTATCACATACTTTGATTTTCTTTTACTATACGGAGAATGGTCGCACTGCTCAGCTTTCTGAGTGCCTTTTAAAAGGAGATAGAAAACTCCGCCGTTTTGAACCCTTATTACGTGTTGCCTACATCTTGGCGCAATATTTTTAATAGGTGCGTTTTAATCATCCGCTTCTGCTTCGGAATTGTCGGTTTTCTTGTTTTAATCTGACAGGTTAAAACGACTAAACCGACAATTCCGGAAACAGAAGCGGATGATTAAAACGCACCTGATATTTTGCTTGCTGCTGTCACTGGCAGTGAATATTATTTTTGAAGCCACAGTTTATTGCTAAAGAATTAGTTAGCTCACTCGGACCAGTTGAAAGTTCCAAAATAACATCCACTCCAGGGATACAAATTCAGGATACGCAGAAGACTGCTGTTTTATTATAGGCGGTTGTCATATATTGTATTATCCGAGTTGCACAGTGTATAAACTGAAACATTGAGATAAAAAGTGCCGACGCAGAGTAAGCGATCTGATTCTTTAGCTGTAAACTGTGTCACAGAGTTCAAAATGGCCGCGCCCTATGTTGGGCGCACATACTTTGATTTTCTTTTACTATACGGAGAATGGTCGCACTGCGCAGCTTTCTGAGTGCCTTTTAAAAGGAGATAGAAAACTCCGCAATATTTTTAATAGGTGCGTTTTAATCATCCGCTTCTGCTTCGGAATTGTCGGCTTTCTTGTTTTAATCTGACAGGTTAAAACGACTAAACCGACAATTCCGGAAGCAGAAGCGAATGATTAAAACGCACCTGATATTTTGCTTGCTGCTGTCAGTATCAGTGAATATTATTTTTGAAGTCACAGTTTATTGCTAAAGAAACAGTTAGCTCACTTGGACCAGTTGAAAGTTCCAAAATTCAGGATAAGCAGAAGACTGCTGTTTTATTATAGGCGGTTGTCATATATTGTATTATCCGAGTTGCACAATGTATAAACTGAAACATTGAGATCCAAAGTGCCGACGCAGAGTGAGCGATCTGATTCTTTAGCTGTAAACTGTGTCACAGGGTTCAAAATGGCCGCGCCCTATGTTTATACAAGCCACGTCTTCGCACCACAATGTGACATAGCATCAAATCTGCTTAATCTCGTACCATTTTTTTAAAGCATCAAAGATATTCTTGGTGTAGCTGATCATCATGTTTCGAGTCACTGAACCTAAAAAATAACAAATATCATAAATAGAATAGGCTCGTTCAATGAAATTTCTATAACCGTGTTTTTTTACATTTTTATCAAGTACTACCTACATAAAACACACAAAAAAAATTTCAGCTTAATTGAATGAAAATTAAAAAAGTTACACGTCTTTATTCGCGGGAAATTTACCACTGTGACGTCATAGGATCTTTCGAGTCAAGACAAGCTAAGCAGCGCGCTGCAGCGGTATTCGCACTTTCGTAGTTTGGTGTTGTTTTCTAGTATAGTTCTTGTATACGTTTGTTATAAAAAAATGTGTGATGCGGATTATGTTAAGGCCGATTCCTCCAATATGCCGGAAGTGGATGTCATTATGGTAATGGACTACTTCAATACAAACCGAGATTTCATCAGTGCAGAATTGAGGGGTGTTAAAATGCAGCAGTAAGTCATTTATATCTATTGTTTAATATTATAATATATTAAATATAGTATTATATTATAATGTATTATCACTGTTACTATTATAATATATTAAATATCGTATATTATAATGTAATATTACTGTTGTTCATGTCCAGGTCATTTCCTTTTCTTTTTAAAATGTAATAAATGAACACGCAGCCCACTGGAGTGGTACACGTTTACAACAATTTTTGAAACTTTTACTTTTCTATTATTTCTTGTTTTTTTTAAGAAGCTGTAATAAATTTTGTTGGACTTACTAAATATTCTATATGCCCAATACAAAAGTCTAAAGCTGGAATGAATAATTATAATAATTTATAAAATTAATATGACTAGCTTGTTAGTAAGTGGTTTTTATATTGTTTTAGGTCTGCCCGTAAACATTATGGAGACAATGCTGTTGGTTATGTTCAGCTCAAGCGTACCAATAATATATGCTATTTAAAAGCGAGGGTCACTCCAGAACACAAAATAAAGGCTAAAAATTATCAAGTATCTTGTGTAATCAACGAATTGGAAAAAAAAGTTGTTGAGGTAAATTGTCATGATTGTCCAGCTTCGGAGGGAGGTTGCAAACATGCAGTGGCTTTTTTAATGTGGGTACACCGTAGAAGCGAAGAGCCATCTCCAACCGACAAAGTATGTTATTGGAAGAGATCAGTTTTAGCAGGAGCTTCAAGTACAAAAAAATTTATAACCACCGAAGATTTTGGCGCCAAACCATCTACATTTTCAAATGATTCTTTTTTAAATCAGTATATTGTTGAAGCAAAAAAAAAGAAAAATTGAAAATAGCACTATGAGGTACCATATTTCTCAGAATTACGATTGTGTTTCCCTTCATCGAATGAAAATTGATTTCATGTCCACTAATAATATAAATGACGCATATATATTTTTGGATTATTGCAAACAACAAATGGACGAAGATTTGCTTAAACAAATCGAAATTAAAACTAGGAACCAGTCTAGGTGTAGCCTATGGTCTGAAATGAGATACGCACGTTTAACAGCCTCGAAAGCATATGATGCTGCGCACTGTGCTACCTTAGATGGAACACTAGTAGAAAATATTTTGGGTGCCAAAGTTTTCCAAACGGAAGCCATGAAAAGAGGTCTTGATTTAGAGGAAGCTGTCCTGAAGGTACTTTCCAAGGAAACTTCCCAAATATTTCACAAATGTGGACTCTTTCTTTCACAAGAGTGCCCAGTGATAGGTGCGAGTCCAGATGCCATAAATGAAGAGTACGTTGTAGAAATAAAATGCCCTTTTTTAGATAAGACGTTTCATAACTTTATTGATGTTGATGGTAATATAAAAAGTAAATATTACTACCAAATACAAATGCAGATGCATATTACAAAAAGACAAAAAAGTTTTTATGTTGTAGCAAGCCCAGATTTTGAGAAAAACAACAAAATAACTTACAAATATTGTGATTATGATAAAAAATTTGTTGATACAATGTTGAATAATTTAACAAGTTTTTGGATTAAGGCTATTTACAATAAAATTTAAAACATATATTTTATGGTTTTATTTTAGCAAATAATCCTGTAAATTTATTAATGCACATACTACTATTACAATATTATCTAAATATTTTATTAAGTTCGAATGAACACAAGCATGGGGCTCTAAAATGGCATATTCGCGTATTCTTGATATGACCCTTTCGACGTGAATTCGCAAACTAGCAATCCTTTTGGACTGTTTGACTTCTTGCTTCGAATTTTTCTTATTTGCCGAAACTGATGGTGGTCTAATTAAAATGTTATTTTTTGTCATTAAAAGTTCATCGATATGTTTAAAACCACGGTCTGCCATGACATGTGCTTCATTTTCTAACACATTTAAAAATCCAGATTCTTCCACGATCATTTTATCGGTAGCCCTGCCACCAAAACCTCTAGATACATAGGATATAATCCCATCAGGAGTACAAGCTATTAAGTATTTCATGGTATTGCTTTTTTTATATTCTGACCAAGAAAGTGACTGCTGGATTGGGTTTCTTGGTTTTTGAATGGATATTTCAAAACAATCGATTATACACTGCACATTTTTGAATCTTGCTCGGAAAGGTATTGGCAAACATTTTTGAATTTCCGAAAGAGATTTCCACTGAATAAATGACTTCAAATGTTCAACTAATTTTGGCATTGTTTTTTTAATTATTGAGCAAACTGTTGCAGCCGATATACAAAAATCATCTGCTATTATTTTATATGGAAGATTAAGTTTAATTTTTTTCAATGTTACAAATATTTCAATTTTTGTTAGCTGACAACTTGTGCAAAGCATGTCAACTATAAAGAGCGAGTGACTGGGTATCCCAATATACATTTTTGGATTTTTTTTTATAAGAAAAACAGTTCTCTTTTCTATATTTTCCTTCTTATTAAATTCTTTTTCAGCGTTTTCCGTTGACGAAGAGTCATCAGATGTAGGATTGTAGGACGCTGAATGATCCGAATAACTTGAATTACTGGTAGGGGAATAACATGTGTTCGGTAAATTTTTTGATGGTATTTGCTTCTGTTTTCCCTTAATTGTTGCCCTTAATAAATTACACTGAACATATTTTGATCTCATTGTTGTGGCCTTTATATTAACTTGAACACATTTATTTACCTGCCGACTTTCCCTCTCGGTATTTTCAGAACTATCTAGTACGATTTGCGAAACATTTATGCTAGATTCGCTGCTTGACGACGAAAATCGAGTTCTCTTTATACTTGTGGAAGGTTCTTCTAAATCTCGTTGCCGTTGTCTCTTAACAAAAACACTTCGAGAATCTCTAGTGTGCGCAGATTTTCGTGTGTTTTGGCAGTCAAAAATATGAGGAACCACTCCCGGCTTTATCTTAATTCTTACATTTTTCATTAGCTTATAATACGTGTAATTTTCCACATCGTCCTCAAACTAAAACGAAATATACATCATTAATAATAATATAATTTATATAATTACAAAAAACACTTACATTAAAATGATCCTCACAGCAATACTTTGTTGAATTATCGCTCACAAAGTCAATTCTACGCATAGCTTTTTGCCACAACTTCCTTGTTTTTATATTTTTTGGCAAAGTAATAAAAATTTTAGCAGGGCTTGTCACAGTAGTGTTTTTACAATTCGGAACTATACAATATTTATAATTCTTCTTTATCTGTTCTACTTCCATAATTATGCTATAAATACTGAACGTCAAGGAAACAATAAAAAATCAAATATATGATTCAATAAACAAACAGCCTGTTCGATCAGATGCAAATACCAAACTAATAAAACTTGTTAAAGCAATGCCCGTGGTGAGCGACGATATCGTTTACCCTGCACCTGTACGACGCGAGAGATGCAGTGACGTCACAGTGCATAGTCAAGAGTGCGACGTGTTTTAAATTGGCAGCGTTTAGATAAATTATTTAAATATGAAAACGGGCACAGAAAATTATGAAATTTTGCACAACTACTAAACTCAACACGCTCTTTTAGAATATGTAATAAAAAAAATGGGCTGAACGAGCCTATTCGGAATTTATTCCAAAAATATTTTTCTTTGGAAATTATATAGGATTTCTCGTTAATATACTGACGAACTTTTAAAGGTGGTAGGAGCATCAAAATTTTTTTGCTTAATAAAATAAAAATAATTTTATTGCCCAACAAATTAATCCATTTACAGAACAAAATACATGAAATAAATGTTAAACATAATATTTTGACAGAAAATAATTTTAGCAACAGCAAGAAGAAAAAAAAAGAAAAGAAAGAATCCTAAATACATTAGCTACAAATTAGTACAACTAATGGTCGAAATAAATATCCCAATCTGAACAAAATTAATTAAAATTTGAGCACATTAGCGTTATAGGTGAATTTCTTCCCAAGTTCGTTCAAATAATTGCTGTATAAAATGTTTTATAATATCTAATGGCTGTTTGGGGAACATTAAAATTTATTTAATTTATCAAAAATAGTACATCAATAGTATTATGTAATATTTTATAAAAAAATGTAACACTGGAAACTACCCTTCTATTTTCGAAAGAAGCAGAGATTCTTCAATACCTCGAATGGGATACAGCTCATCTATTTTAAAAGAAAGGTACTTGAGAGATCGCCGCTGAACATTTTCCAATGATCTTTTATGAATATTGTAAATAAGGTTCCAGATAAGAGATGCATATTCTAGCCTGGAAAGAACTAAAGAAAAGTAAAGGATCTCCAAGCTTTAAGAGTTTGTAAAAGAACGAGTATTACGAATTAAGAACCCTAAGCTTTTCAACGCAGAAGCAACTGTATTTTCAATATAATCCGAAAAAGTAACTTTTTGGTTGAATAATATACCTTAATCTTCAATTTGTGCACAAGTCCGATAAATGTAGGCTGTTAAATAAATAATCAAACTCCACCTTGTTAATACTTCTAGTATAGGAACATACTTCTAGTATAGGAACATACTTCACATTTAGACACATTCATAAACAGCTTGTTTTCATTACACCAATTTTCAACGATTCCCAAGTTGGGTCTGTAAAAAGTAACAGTCTTGAATTGATGAGATTGAGATAAATATTTTTAAGTCAGCAGCGAACAACAGGTTAAATTTATTGCCAAGTCATTTATAAATATACTAAATAATAGTGGTCCCAGATTGGAGCTCTGTAGAACTCCAGATGTTGCTGTGAGGGGTGAAGATGAAAATCCGTTGTAAAAGACATAATTAAAACGATGATTTAGGTAAGATGAAAATAATCTCAACAGCGACTGATCAAACCCTAAACATTCCAACTTCCTTACAATAATATTATGATTTTTAATTATTACAAAATACATTATGTATGTATTCTAAACATATTTTAACTAACAAGAGTTTTATTTTTAACTAGTTATATTCAAAAACAAATGTCATTTTTAAAACTATGTTTAACAATAACCGATGAGTATACAACAAGGTTCACAGTTTAAACTAAGTCTACATTTTAACTGCCTATTGTACAATCCGCCATATGTACAATTCAAAATTAATTGTATTTCTTTAAAATGCATTCGATTCTGTTGATCAAAATCATTGGGGTAGCATGTAGATTATCTAAGTATCAGGTCAGAGAGAATAAAATTAAATAACATATGTAGTGGGATTCTCATCTTTTGAGTACGTCTCCTATTGAGACTCCTATCTTTGTTCGACAGACAGCGATTTTGATGTAATGTCTCTCTATTCTGTATGTAATGTGTCGAGTTGGCACAAAAGAATCGCTGTTCTGATCAGAAGAAACTAACCACATCAAAGGAAGAAAACTAGGTCCCCTGTTATTTTTAATTTATATTAATGATTGTTAATGTTGCAATAATTAATATGACATTTACCTGTTTGCCTATGATGTCCTTATCTATGTTTCTTGTAAGTTGTAAGGATTCAGATAACTTAGTAAGAGTTAATTGTCAATGAAACTCTGCAAAATGTTTATAAATGATGTTGCAATCATTTGTTAAAAATCAACACAAATACCTAAAATAAAATATAAGCTTATAAGTAATAACTATATGCAGTTTGTGGACAAACAATATAGGAAATTGAAAGAAAATCTATACAGTTAATAGAAAAATTCAAATATTTAAGGGTAATTATTCGGAAACAGATGAAATTCACAGACCATATGCAAATACTGTTATCAAAACAATTGCAGTTAAATTTCATTTCCTATTTAGAATGTTATTAAAATAATTGTTATATTATTACATTATTTTTTACTAAATTTGAATATTGTGATATTAGCAAACTAGCCAAATAAAGAAAATAAAATAAAAACCGAAAATATACCTGGATCTACAATAATATATATATAAATAATATAAGTACATTGCATCTTTTAAATTATTAAAGTCCATTAAATTGAAATGACACGTCAAACTTTCAAAACAAACATGTGTTCCAAACAGAAAAATAGCATTTATGGAATAATTTATTTACTTGCAACCTTTCCCCGCACACCACCTCGCCCTTCATCCATAAACATGGTCAAATTGGGCTAAGCCATTTTACATTTGTCTGCATAGGGAGCGATGCTGCAATTTTTCAATTTTTAGTGTCTATTCCGTCTGTTCAGATGGCAGCATCTTATGGGCCCTACATTTTTAAATCTTATCACAAGAATCCTGAAATAATTAGGCAAAAATATATAACAGGGTTTGTTTACTATAACTCAAAAATCGGTGTTAGTTGGTAACCTCCTAAATTTTGTATATTATTATTTAGAATTTAGAAAAACCGTTACAAAAAAAGGGTTATAGTGTTCTCCTAGAGCTTAGAGAAGAAGACCACTTCGGCTAGCTGTCGGGACAAAAGGTGTGGGTCATTAAATAGTTAGTAATACTGTTTATCTTAAAAGTTAAATAAATAAAACGCCAGAGTCGGTATTATGGCATTTACTATTAAAAAAAAATACGGGTATTTACAAAATTTCATAGATCAAATAGATAGGTATACATTTACCTAGAGCTTTTTATGATACAAAATGATTTAAAATGACAAGAAAATGACTAAAGTTAAAGAGAAATTCTCTGAATTCAAAATTAATAGAGTAAAAGACACAATTAATATTACCCCGTGATCACTAAGGTTTGCAACAGGTTAAGTTTAAGCACAATTAATACGATTAAAGAATTATTCTTATAAATAAAAGTTAAATGATAAATCAAAATATAAATTTATTAGATTCACTGAAGTTATTACTTATTAGACTGAAGGTCTTTCATACCTTGGTTTACAGACGTTCAGATACCTGATTTCTGGTAGAAACCCATTAAGCGATGGAACTCTCCACCACTGGTGTTGGTTACGATTACCCCGGACAGGAAACTGGCTTAGAACTTGTAGGACTGCAGGACATCAAATGATTAAAAACTGGACTACGTAACAATCACAGCGCATCACCCTGATGCGTCTGGAATTTTCCGGAACACTGGTACAGCACAGCGACTGCAGACGAAATCAAACGAGGTCGTTGACAACAACCCTCTGGAGATCTGATGTAGGAAGTCGGTAGTGCGGGCCGTTAGCAGACTTCGCTCACCGCGGTCGTAAGACTCCCAAAAATGGTTTAGGGTACCTACCCTTGTGCGATTGTGCCACGTGATTTGTAATCCGATCACTATCGGCGACGAACGTTTCGGTATTATACACGGGCTTCGCGACGACCCATTTTTTTTTTTTTTCCCTCCTTCCCAGTTTTCACCCCTTTTAAATCACTATTTAGTTGTATTTTACGTTTGTTTACATTTCATTTCAATAATGTTTTGACATTAAGGCCAAGTTCAATGACAAGTGACGGCGACTTTTTTATCACAAGAAATACAGCTCTGAACGATAATATTTTTAAAAACTGTTTTCATAAATGGGTTAAAAAAACTGTAAAAAATGATGGAAAGTCTATGGTTTGTTTTACTTTTAATGCAAAATATTTTAATTAGTGATATTTAACAAATATTTAAAAGTTATGGACTTTCCATCATTTTTTATAGTATTTAAAAGTTAAAACGCAACATACATTCTTTTATTTTTGCCTAATTATTTCAGGATTCTTGTGATAAGATTTAAAAATGTAGGGCCCATAAGATGCTGCCATCTGAACAGACGGAATAGACACTAAAAATTGAAAAATTGCAACATCGCTCCCTATGCAGACGAATGTAAAATGGCTTAGCCCAATTTGACCATGTTTATGGGTGAGGGGCGAGGTGGTGTGCGGGGAAAGGTTGCATGTAAATAAATTATTCTATAAATGCTATTTTCTGTTTGGAACACAACACATGTTTGTTTTGAAAGTTTGACGTTTATGGTTTGACGTGTCATTTCAATTTAATGGACTTTAATAATTTAAAAGATGCAATGTACTTATATTATTTATATATATTATTGTAGATCCAGGTATGTTTTCGGTTTTTATTTTATTTTTATTTGGCTAGTTTGCTAATATAACAATATTCAAATTTAGTAAAAAATAATGTAATAATATAACAATTATTTTAATAACATTCTAAATAGGAAATGTAATTTAACTGCAATTGTTTTGATAACAGTATTTGCCTATGGTCTGTGAATTTCATCTGTTTCTGAATAATTACCCTTAAATATTTGAATTTTTCTACTAACTGTATAGATTTTCTTCCAATTTCCTATATTGTTTGTCCACAAACTGCATATAGTTATTACTTATCAGCTTATATTTTGTTTTAGGTATTTGTGTTGATTTTTAACAAATGATTGCAACATCATTTATAAACATTTTGCAGAGTTTCATTTACGATTATTAACTCTTAGTTATCTGAATCCTTACAACTTACAAGAAACATAGATAAGGACATCAAAGGCAAACAGGTAAATGTCATATTAATTATTGCAACATTAACAATCATTAATATAAATTAAAAATAACAGGGGACCTAATTTTCTTCCTTTGATGTGGTTAATTTCTTCTGATCGGAACAGCGATTCTTTTGTGCCAACTCGACATTACATACAGAATAGAGAGTCATTACATCAAAATCGCTGTCTGTCGAACAAAGATAGGAGTCTCTATAGGAGACGTATTGAAAGATGAGAATCCCACTACATATGTTAATTTAATTTTAATATCTCTGACCTGATACTTAGGTAATCTACATGCTACTCCAATGCATGCATTATGGCATAGATATAAAAAACCACCTTTATACCAATACTTTTTATTTTTTTTTATCGAATGGTTTTGATCAATAGAATCAAGTGCATTTTAAAGAAATACAATTAATTTTTAATTGTACATATGGCGGGTTGTACAATAGGCAGTTAAAATGTAGACTTAGTTTAAACTGTGAACCTTGTTGTATACTCATCGGTTATTGTTAAACATAGTTTTAAAAATGACATTTGTTTTTGAATATAACTAGTTAAAAATAAAACTCTTGTTAGTTAAAATATGTTTAGAATATTTTTTGTACAACCTGCCCATAATGTATTTTGTAATAATTAAAAATCATAATATTCTTGTAAGGAAGTTGGAAAGCTTAGGGTTTGATCAGTCGCTGTTGAGATTATTTTCATCTTACCTAAATCATCGTTTTAATTATGTCTTTTACAACGGATTTTCATCTTCACCCCTCACAGCAACATCTGGAGTTCACAGAGCTCCAATCTGGGACCACTATTATTTAGTATATTTATAAATGACTTGGCAATAAATTTAACCTGCTGTTCGCTGCTGACTTAAAAATATTTACCTCAATCTTATCAATTCAAGACTGTTACTTTTTACAGACCCAACTTGGGAATCGTTGAAAATTGGTGTAATGAAAACAAGCTGTTTATGAATGTGTCTAAATGTAAAGTATGTTCCTATACTAGAAGTATAATAACAAGGTGGAGTTTGATTATTTATTTAACAGCCTACCTTTATCGGACTTGTGCACAAATTGAAGATTAAGCAGGTATAATTATTCAACCAAAAAGTTACTTTTTCGGATTATATTGAAAATACCGTTGCTTCCGAGGTTGCTTCTGCGTTGAAAAGCTTAGGGTTCTTAATTCCGTAATACTGGTTCTTTAACAAACTCTTAAAGCTTGGAGATCCTTACTTTTCTTTAGTTCGTTCCAGGCCAGAATATGCATCTCTTGTCTGGAACCTTATTTATAATATTCATAAAAGATCATTGGAAAATGTTCAGCGGCGATCTCTTAAGTACCTTTCTTTTAAAATAGATGAGCTGTATATAATTCGAGGTATTGAAGAATCTCTGCTTCTTTCGAAAAAAGAAGGGTAATTTTCAGTGTTACATTTTTTTATAAAATATTACATAACACTATTGATGTACTATTTGTGATAAATTAAATAAATTTTAATGTTCCCCAAACAGCCATTAGATATCATAAAACATTTTATACAGCAAGTATTTGAACGAACTTAGGAAGAAATTCACCTATAACGCTAATGTGCTCAAATTTTAATTAATTTTGTTCTGATTGGGATATTTATTTCGACCATTAGTTGTACTAATTTGTAGCTAATGTATTTAGGATTATTTCTTTTCTTTTTTTTTTCTTGCTGTTGCTGAAATTATTTTCTGTCGAAATATTATGTTTAACATTTATTTCATGTATTTTGTTATGTAAATGGATTAATTTGTTGGGCAATAAAATTATTTTTATTTTAATAAGCAAAAAAAATGTTTATTTTGATGCACCTACCACCTTTAAAAGTTTGTCTGTATATTAACGAGAAATCCTATATAATTCCCAAAGAAAAATATTTTTGGAATAAATTCCGAATTCTATTTATTGATATTTGTTATTTTTTAGGTTCAATGACTCGAAATATGATGATCAGCTACACCAAGAATATCCTTGATACTTAAAAAAATGGTACGAGATTAAGCAGATTTGATGCTATGTCACATTGTGGTGCGAAGACGTGGCTTGTATAAATTTGGGATATCAGTTGATAGAAAACAGTACGCAAAAATAAATTTAAATCTGCAGATGCATCAGAGATAGCCATATTCCATACCACAATATGTCATGCGTGAACTCGATGAGATTTCATCGGCTAAGTATCCATTCCTCTGTAATGTTTTGTATCATTAGGAACACGCAACATTGTAAACAATTATGACCAGGGTTTTCTGGCCTTTTCCCTAGTTCAAAGAGAATAAATGAATACTAAATAATGTATAGTAATAAAGATTGAAAATATATATACTTTTAAGAGTTTTATTATGTCAGCCATAGTTTTATACCAAAAATGAAAATAAACTGAAATTATACATTCATAAATAACTATATTTATAACACTCATCGACTCTCTCCTGGCTAAAATATGACTTATCTATCTATTAGGCTCTGTTCCGTCTATTTTTTGCCTTTAGCCTCGTTCTGACACTTCCATTCGTTCATATTCAGTGTAGTATATGCATAGTTTTCAGAATATCAAGTGTTATACCTATCTGATCCTTGGTCCTGCAAAGTTCATCTTCAGTACACCTGCTTATGTGACATTATCTCGATGTCAAGTTTAATTGAACACCCGTTTCTTGCCTATTACTCTTATACTTAACCAGAACTAGCTTAGACTTGAACGCATATGTCTAATTCGGCCAAAACACAGCCTTGGTACACAAATATCTATTTTACCACTGGTTTCATTACAAAAAACTGGAGTAAAGGGTAAAATTATCTCTTGTCCAGTACACTCCTATAATACACTTGAGTATTGCCTATATTATTTTTGATTGAGACGTATACATACATTTAAAAATATCGTTTACTTAAAAATAAACATTTAATTTTGATATTTTATTTAACTCGATCAAAACATTAAATTATTATTTTCCATGGCTTATACCGGACCTGTATGTACTCTAGTAGCCATGGAGTAGCTGACAGTGTTGCCGTCAGTTGCCGCCACATATTCATTAGTGACATACGTTTTATAAATTCATCGTGTTACAAATTTGTTGACATAAAGAGATAGAAATTTAAAGTGACGTCTTTTATTACTTCGAATGAAAAAAATCGATAATGCAATTTTCTAACCTAAAAAAAATCGTGATGATATGTCAAACAAAATTGAACTTGGCCTTAAGCGGTTCCGGTAAAGGATCCTGAGGTGCGAAATTCACAAAAAAAAATTTAACACTCAAAAGTAACTAGTTTCTATAGTAAATTTTTGAAAAAAAATTTATGGATGAAGCAGTATTTTTCGAAAAAAATTGAATTAAAAATCCCAATTTTACAGGTTATAATCACAAAACAATTACTCTAAATGACAGTTTCTGACGTTTCTGTCTTAAAAATAACAAACGTTGCCAAGTTGTTAATAAAATTATAAGTTTAAGGATTATTTAAATTTATAATCATACATTTTTCGTTTGGTTTAAAAAGATAAGTACGGTAATAATCGTAAATAAAATGCAAAAATTAATATATCAACCAAATTAATTTTAAAAATGCAGCTCAAAAAAACTACATACAAAATTAAAAAGTGAATTTAATTAAATCACTCAACATGTAATACCTAGACAACTTTTTTTTAAATTTTCTTTCACTCAAAACGAAACAACGATTTCCGCTAGCGTGGCGGCTTCGCCGCCACCAAAAAATTTTAATCCATACCTGGCTACGCCTACCGGCATAGATTCCAACGGCCTGGACACAGCTCAAATTGAAATGAAAAGTCTCACATAACACATTATAATCAAAAATCATATATTTTTCGTTTGGTTCAAAAAGATAAGTTCGGTAATAACTGTATATAAAATGAAAAAATTAATATATCAATCAAATTAATTTTAAAAATGCAGCTCAAAAAAACTACATACAAAATTAAAAAATTAAATTAATTAAATCACTTAACATGTAATACCTAGACAACTTTTTTTAAATTTTCTGTCACTCAAAACGGAAAAACGACTTCTCGTAGGGTGGCGGCTGCGCCGCCACCAAAAAATTTTAATCCATACCTGGCTACGCCTACCGGCATAGAATCCAACGGCCTGGACACAGCTCAAATTGAAATGAAAAGTCTCACATAACACATTATATTTTCACCTATAAATTATTTTCTTCTCATTCAAACAGAAATCTTATACTTGGAAATTATCAGTGATAAAAATCAACAATATAGTATGGCAACGTTGCAAACTCGAGGACCTTATGTGTCAAGAACTGACAGTTTCATGAATCACTTTATTTTAGGTTTTATGGAAGGAAATGATGAAAAGTTAGGTTAAATCAGTCAAAATATTGCATTTTATTATAATATAAATAAAAATAGCAAATGAAACGTATTATTCCATATTTAATTTCAGTTAAAATATTATAAAAAGTAAGTTACTTCAATATATTAATGCTAAAATTATGAAATTCGCACCTCAGGATCCTTTACCAGAACCTTACCGGTTATTAGTTGTATGGAATTCCTAATTAAATAAGGGCTCTTTCTTCAGGTAAAATGTAGCAAAGTTCTAAAATACGATACGATATGTTTGCAGACAAGTGTTTTGAAATGAAATAAATCAAATCTATACGAATTTTGTCTCTACTAACAAGATGTTATATTCAACAGTCGAAAGTGTAAACTTGTTGGCAACAGCTTATTAAATGTATGTAGAAGTCCAAGAAAGTGCAATGGTACCTACCAGCTTTTACTATAATAATAATGGTTTTTATCATTCTCCTGTTTTTTTGTAGATAGGATTTATAATTGTTGTTTAAATTCCACATTGTGTATCAGAATGTCTTTGGTCTTCTTGAAAACATATTTTTATACAATATAAAGCAGATGGTATATTTTTTTGAGACATCCTTCAAGCCTTTTGAAAATTAAATGTTTATTTGCAGGTACGATAATATCTATCTTAATTTTGTATGATCATTTATTGTATAGACAAATATTTAAATAAAAATTATTAAAGCATAAAAAAGGTAATTTGTAACTTTGTGTCAGCAGAAGGATTTCCTACACCCAATTTAATATATTTTTTACAAACAAATAAAAGGTCTTTAGTATGATCTGTAGATATTTTTAATAATTCAGCTCTGCATATGTTTCGGAATCTTCTGGTGCAGTCACATCTTTTTAAAATTTAAAAAAACATTTAGGAACATAAACACTTTATGATCATGGACGAAACCCATATTTTGTGATAGTGTGTAGGTAGCTTACAACTAGTTGATTAAATTAAAATACATGTTTGACAAATATTTTACACATTCGCAGAGTTTAATATGTGTAAGTGTAGTTATAATTATTGCAGTCTATTTTATAAACTACATTTAGTTGAGTTGCTTTCTTGAGTTTGGGTTTAAAATTTGAAAATAAGGTTTCCTTATATCGTTTCATTTACGAGCAATTTTCGACACTTGTTTGGAAAGTCCTTTTACATATAGCAATTTAATGTTTAAAAATCTGATGTGTCCAACACATGACTTTCCTATCTAGTTATATAAATGTTTAGAGGATAAACTAAATATATACATTGTCCACATACATCTACCTCGAAACATTTTTCTATAGATATTCATGGAAAACGAAAATACTGAAAAATTTTAATTTCCTACAATTTTTTCATTACGGTCCATTTTAGAAAAATCATGTATAAACAAAAATTATAGAGATCGATATCGCAAACAACTTTTATTTCAAAAAATTTCATAATAAAAATCAGAATTTTGCACATTTTGTCAAATTTCTCGAATACGGACCATTTCAGGAAATTTTTACATAAAACAAAAATTACAGATAATAATATTAGAAGTAACTTTTATTTGAACAATTTTCCTCTCCAAACATAAATAACAGATATATTCCATAAAATATAAAAACGGCCTCCCATAAAGTACCCCCCCAGATGTTCCGACTTTGTCCAAAATCTAATCATTTCACGTCAGGCCAAAATAAACCTTAAGTTTAAAATTTAATGTTTTTCTCTTTATCCGTTTTTGAGTTTTTTTCAAAATTCGAAATTTACACATTTTCTCAAATATCTCGAATACGGTCCATTTTAGAGAAATTATGTAGAGAATAAAAATTATAGAGAATTATATTACAAACAACTTTTATTTGAACAATTTTTATAAAAAATATTTTTTTTACATTTTGTCAAATTTCTCGAATACGGACCATTTTAGGAAAATTTTGTATAAAACAAAAATTATAGATAATAATATAAGAAGTAACTTTTATTTAAATAATTTTCTTCTCCAAACGTAAATAACAGATATATTCCATAAAATATAAAAATGACCACCTATAAAGTACCCCCCCAAATGTTCCGACTCTGCCCAAAATCTAATCAGCTCATTAGACGCTGAAACAAAGCTTAAGTTTAAAATTTGGTGTTTTTCTGTGTATCGGTTCATGAGTTATGCGTTATACGTTATACAGACACACACACACACACACACACACACACACACACACACACACACACACACACACACACACACACACACACACACACACACACACACACACACACACACACACACACACACACACACACACACACACACACACACACACACACACACACACACACACACACACACACACACACACACACACACACACACACACACACACACACACACACACACACACACACACACACACACACACACACACACACACACACACACACACACACACACACACACACACACACACACACACACACACACACACACACACACACACACACACACACACACACACACACACACACACACACACACACACACACACACACACACACACACACACACACACACACACACACACACACACACACACACACACACACACACACACACACACACACACACACACACACACACACACACACACACACACACACACACACACACACACACACACACACACACACACACACACACACACACACACACACACACACACACACACACACACACACACACACACACACACACACACACACACACACACACACACACACACACACACACACACACACACACACACACACACACACACACACACACACACACACACACACACACACACACACACACACACACACACACACACACACACACACACACACACACACACACACACACACACACACACACACACACACACACACACACACACACACACACACACACACACACACACACACACACACACACACACACACACACACACACACACACACACACACACACACACACACACACACACACACACACACACACACACACACACACACACACACACACACACACACACACACACACACACACACACACACACACACACACACACACACACACACACACACACACACACACACACACACACACACACACACACACACACACACACACACACACACACACACACACACACACACACACACACACACACACACACACACACACACACACACACACACACACACACACACACACACACACACACACACACACACACACACACACACACACACACACACACACACACACACACACACACACACACACACACACACACACACACACACACACACACACACACACACACACACACACACACACACACACACACACACACACACACACACACACACACACACACACACACACACACACACACACACACACACACACACACACACACACACACACACACACACACACACACACACACACACACACAGACATCATCGCGAAAATAGTCAAAACGGATTCAGGGGACCTCAAAACGTAAAAATCCGTCGAAAACTCGAGGTCGAAAAAAATCATGATTCCTATACTTTCCTTATATCTGTATACAGATAGGAAAGTAATATATCTGTATACAGATAGGAAAGTAAAAAAGGGTGCCACACCAAATGTTACAGTGATAACACTTTATTTATGCTTTTGACTATTTAAGTACCAAGCTATTTATTTAAAATAATAAAACAAGGTATTTGTTTTAGGTTAAATAATGAAAGTTTTGGAGGCTACAAATTATGGACATATTCAGATGGCAATAGCACTTTTAAATATATCCAAAATATTTTGTAGTTTTAAATGTTAATTAACAATTTTGTAAATGGTTTATTTTCAAATAAATAAAATTTACTTTAATATTTAGTCACATTTTAATCATTTTGATTAGAAATTCATCCATTTTTATTAAAAAAAAAAAAATTAGTAATAAAGTTGTAATTTTTACTTTCCTATCTGTATACAGATATAAGGAAAGTATAGGAATCATGATTTTTTTCGACCTCGAGTTTTCGACGGATTTTTACGTTTTGAGGTCCCCTGAATCCGTTTTGACTATTTTCGTGATGATGTCTGTGTGTGTGTGTGTGTCTGTGTGTGTGTGTGTCTGTATAACGCATAACTCATGAACCGATACACGGAAAAACACCAAATTTCAAACTTAAGCTTTGTTCCAGCGTCTAATGAGCTGATTAGATTTTGGGCAGAGTCGGAACATCTGGGGGGGTACTTTATGGGTGGCCATTTTTATATTTTATGGAATATATCTGTTATTTACGTTTGGGGAAGAAAATTCTTCAAATGAAAGTTACTTCTTATTTTATTATCTATAATTTTTGTTATATACAAAATTTTCCTAAAATGGTCCGTATTCGCGAAATTTGACAAAATGTAAAAAAATATTTTTTTTTATAAAAATTGTTCAAACAAAAGTTGTTTGTAATATAATTCTCTATAATTTTTATCCTATAGATAATTTATCTAAAATGGACCGTATTCAAGATATTTGAGAAAATGTGTAAATTTCGAAATTTGAAGAAAACTCAAAAACGGATAAAGAAAAAAACATTAAATTTTAAACTTAAGTTTTATTTCGGCCTGACGTGAAATGATTAGATTTTGGACAAAGTCGGAACATCTGGGGGGGTACTTTATGGGAGGCCGTTTTTATATTTTATGGAATATATCTGTTATTTATGTTTGGAGAAAAAAATTGTTCAAATAAAAGTTACTTCTAATATTATTATCTATAATTTTTGCTTTATGTAAAAATTTCCTGAAATGGTCCGTATTCGAAAAATTTGACAAAATGTGCAAAATTCTGATTTTTATGAAAATTGTTGAAATAAAAGTTGTTTGCGATATCGATCTCTATAATATTTGTTCATACATGCTTTTTTTAAAATGGACCGTAATGGAAAAATTGTAGGAAAAGTGCTAAATTTAAATTTTTCAGTATTTTCATTTTCAATGAATATCTATAGAAAAATGTTTCGCGGTAGATGTATGTGGACAATGTATATATTTAGTTTATCCTCTAAACATTTATAGAGATGCTGCAATAGGTTGTACAAAATAACCGGAAAAAGCCTGTAATAACTAGATAGGAAAGTCATGTGTTGGACACATCAGATTTTTTTTAAGTAGAACACCAAAAAAGCAATATTCACTAATTTATAATATTGTGTAAAAAATTCTACCATATATTCCTGAGGCTTAATTATAATGATTTAACCCAACTTATATCAGTCCAAAAGTAGATGATTTCAGAAATACAGTGTTAAAAGTTCAATTTAGTTTTTCATAAATACTTTTTTTAATAATTAATGTATTTTTAAAATATTTAGTTAAGAGGGGTTTGTGGGGTGAAAAATTTAAAGCTGCTCCCATTTTAAAGGACGCCTTTTTTATAAATCCAGATTTCTCAAAAACGTCTGCTCAAATCTACTCTTACCACTTATACCTTGCAGAACAAGAATTTTTATTTAAGTTAAATACAGAGTGGCGCTTAAATGCGTGTAAGGTACAACAATTTTACAATAAAAATGAGAGCAGTTGTAATTTTTGTTTACTACACTGTAGTTTTGTAATTTTTTTTAATATGGGTTAGAAAAACAACTTATGAATAGAAGTATCTTTATTTTATAAATTTGTTATATTTTAATTAATAATAAAGTTTGAAAAATAAAACAAAAATACATAAGAGGTACCTATACAACATAAGTGAAAAGACAAAGTACATCTTGACATTTACATTGAAACAGAAACAAAAAACACTAAGTACTCAATATGTTAATCTACATCAGAAGATTCCTTGTTTTTAGCTGCCACCCCTTGTTTTTAGCTGCCACCTCATTTATTTATGCCTCTATCAATTCTATGGGATTTAACTTGCAGTGATATGGGGCAGCCACTACTACACAACTTTATTGGTTTCTTTAGCCTTTACATCGACAACATTCAAATTATGTGCATCTTTATGTTGCCAAATTAGTTGATATCACTTCATATTTAAATTTAATATTTTTATTATTGTAACCATTCCTGTCAGATTTTCTTGATTACAAAGGAATTTTTTCAACTTTTCGACTATGATATGATACATCACAATCATAGCATTATTAAAAAATGTAGAAAACCAATTCTAAAATACTTCGGATTTCGTTTCGTCAAGATAAATGTATTTTCTACAAAACCTTCAGAAT
>OV651831.1:787016-972016 GCA_927349885.1 Psylliodes chrysocephalus
GAAAAAGCCTGTAATAACTAAATAGGAAAGTCATGTGTTGGATACATCAGATTTTTTAATAAGATGTATATGCTTCTTAATTATTGTTATAGTCATTTTAAATGTATCATAATTTGTGGAATTTCAATATTGATTTTTTAAAAGATTCACGAGAAAAAGTTTTATTAGTTGATTTGATGGAGTGTTTTAACCTAGCAATTGACGTGTCATTAAATTATATAAAGGAAAAATGTTATGTAACTGTTAACAATGAAAGAGACTTATCAGAGGCGAATTTACTTAATCTGCAGCAAAAAATAAGTTCTGAAAATTTTGATTCTGTGTATGAATATTTTGATAACATAAATCTTGCCTATGAAACATTCTTAAATATTCTAAATTACTATATAGAAGTAAATTGTCCGGTTGTCACAAGAGCTGTAAAGACAAATAAAAAAAATAACTGGATAAGTCCAGATATTTTGAGGATGGGAGCTGATATAAGGAATTTATTTTGGTTAGTAAAAAATTCTAATGATGTGAATATACATATTCGATACAAAGAAGCAAAGAGACAATATGTCAATAATATAAATGGAACAAAAAGATCTCATTTTCAAAAGGGATTGCACAATACAACTTTTCAGCAAAAACAAAAATATATATGGAAACAGGTAAAACATCAAAAGGTTCTCAAATTAAACAAATTGAAGTAGGAGGACTATCAACGAGGGGCGAATCACTCTTTGTAAAAATGTACATGTATTGCCGAATTCACATGATTTCCGCAATCATATGACGATTTCTGGGTGACTGCGGTGATTTCCATGTGACTTCCTACAGAATTCTAGTTACTGCGGTGATTTCCACATGACTTCAATAGATTTTTCGGACTGCGCTGATTTATGCCTTGACTGCGGCGATTTCCGTATGGATTGCCACTATTTTTTCAAAATTGCAGGCATTTCCGAAGGATTTTTACAATGTGTGGCTTTCTAGTTGGTTTCGAGTAAAAAACATTAGCTGGATGTTATATCAGGAAAACTAAATTTTGTATAGGACATGTTATGGCCCATACAAAAAAAGAAAAACTAAAGTTTGTATAGGACGTGAAAAAAACGTGAAATTTGTTTTATTGAATTAACTTCATTTTTTAATATGTTAAATTAGTCACAATTCTGTCAAACTAATGGTCAATATATTTTTTAGTTATTGAGATTAAATGTAATTAAAAATGAATGATTCTTGTGAAGAATCGGTAAATAAAAGCATTTCACAAGATATTCGAGTATATTTACAAATACTTATATCGTAAATAATTTTTTTTGTTTTGTTTTTGTTTTTTAAAGTTTATTTTATTTAATAAATTAATAAAAGTCATCAACTATTTTTAAAATAGTCATTTTATTTTAATTAGGTATCTCTAAATAAATTTTAAAAATTTTGTAAATTTTCGTTAGTAGGCCGTAAAAAATATACTGTACAACTTGAGTGGATTATACGTATTACATATGGCCATCATATCCACTTTTGTTGCACAAACTACTATTGTGAATCACTCTTTATACCTAAATTAAATAAACTCATAGTAGCACTGCACCTATCAACTATTATTCTAAAGCTAAAGGGATGAATCAGGGTGTATTTTTATCCCTATAGAATCTGTGTACTATTTTTGCAAAAATAATTGCGCTTTTTAACATAAAAATCTGATGTGTCAACACATGACTTTTTGTCTAGTTATTACAAGCTTTTTCCGGTTAATTTGTACAACCTACTGTATTATACCTGTAAATGTTTAAAGATTTTCCACACACATCTTACTACAAATATTTTTTACATGTATTTATTGCCAACGAAAATACTGAAAAATTAAAATTTTACCCTTTTTGTCAAATTTTTTTATTACGATCCATTTTAAAAATATATCATGCATTAAACAAAAATTTTAGAACAACTTTTAGTTGAAGAATTTTTTTCACCAATCGTAAATAACAGAGATAGTATTAATTTAAGTAAAAAAAAACGACACCCTCTCCCCCAGAGCTTCGACTATGCCCAAAATTTAATCAGCTCACTGCAAGATTTATTAAAGACTAAGTTTAAAATTTTGTTGTTTTTGAGTAATTTCCAAATTCTAAATTTGCAATTTCCTCAAATATATCGAATACGGTCCATTTTAGGAAAATCATGTATGGGACAAAAATTATAGAGAATCACCAGCAACTTTTATTTAAAAAAAAAATTCTTAAAAATTCGAATTTTGTACTTTTTGTAAAATGTCTCGAATATGGACCATTTTTGGAAAATTATAGAGAAAAATATCAGAAGCAACTTTTAATTGAAGAATTTTCTTCTTCAAGTGTAAATAACACATATTTATTTATTGGATACTTTACAAACCCTATAAAAAATTAATAGTGTAGAGTTAAGTAACAACAAGAAATTTAAAAACAAAGCAAACCTTAATATCTAATGAACTTAATTTAGTACAGTCCTCTACGTTGGACCTTGCTAAAAACTCATTGGGTAACAGCTACTCGGATCTATACTAAATAATTCTATTAAGCAAAAAAACGACCCTTTACAAAGTGCTCTGACTATGCCCAAAAACTAATCAGCTCATTAGAGAATGGATATAATCTTAAGTTTAAAATTTTATGTTTTTCTCTTTAACCGTTTTTGAGTTTTCATCATATTCGAAATTTGCACTTTTCCTCAAATATCTCGAATACGGTACAAATCATGTATACCTAGGACAAAAAATTATAAAAAAAGACATCACAAACAAGCAACTTTTATTTGAATAATTTTTTTAAAAATTCTAAATATGCACTTTTGTAAAAAATTTTGAATACGAACAATTTTAGGAACATTATTTGCCTATAGGATAAAAATTATAAAGTAACACAAGCAACTTTAATTTAAAGAATTTTCTTCTCCAAGCGTAAATAACAAATATTCGTAGTAGAAAAATGACCCCAATAAAGTAACCCCCCAGATTTTCCTACTATGCCTAAATGTAATTTACTCATTATTAGATGATTAATCAAAGCTTAAGTTTAATATTTAGTGTTTTTCTCTTTATCCGTTCATGAGTATACAGTCAGCGAAAATAGTCAAAACGGATTTAGGGAACGCCAAAACGTAAAAATCCGTCAAAAAATCATGATTCCTATACTTTCCTGTATACAGACAGGAAAGTAAAAAATGTATTCTGTCAATAAATTATGTAATTCCTTTTTAAATAAAATACATTTAAAACCCTAATTAAAACGTGTATGACCCCCTATAATAAATTACAAACAATTTTATTATGCATTAAAAAAAAATCAGGTGAAATAGAAACAATTCTGGACCACCTTGGAAACATCTTCTATCAGATCAGAAATTTGATGAACTTTGTTAAAAATGGCATTTTAAAATTAATAATAATTGATGGAATGACACTTTCGATAAACGTAAATGAAATTTGTTTAATTTTACACAAGATGGCTTAGTTGGCCTAGTCAAAGCACAATGGCGAATTGGTGAAATGTCAACTGACTGCGTGCGTTTTTTTATGATTGCTAGCGATTGCTCAGCGACTGCGGGAGATTTCGGGAGACTGCGAGGAAATTCTGAACGACTGCGACGATTTCTTAGCGATTGCCGCTGATTTTGATGGGACTACGGCGATTTTCAATGGGATTGCGGACATTTTGTACATGTATTGCGGGAATGATTCGCCCCTCGACTATCAATTATTGAACCAAAACAAATAGCTGAAGTTCTTGCAGAGCATTTTGGCACCTCCACAAAAAAAGCACTACAGTCTTGTTTCAATGATTTGAATTTTAAAAATTTTACTGCGTCATGTGTCTCTCAGACCTTTTACTTCTCTCCTGTTGATCATCGTGATGTAATTGAAGTTATTCACTGATTAAAAAATGTTAACTCTATGGGCATTGACTGCATTTTTACAAAGATAATAAAACGTATTAGTCATCACATCTCTCAAATTTTACCAGACTTAATCAATCAGTCTATTCAGCTAGGTATTTTCCCAAATTATCTGAAAGTAGGATATGTAACTCCTATCTTTAAAAAAGGTGATAATAATTTAATTGATAATTATACACCTATTACAGTGTCTACAATCTTAAGCAAAATCTTTGAAAAGTGTGTCCACAAAAAATGCTAATATTTCTTAAAAAATATGAAATAATATGCAAAAATCAAAATGGATACCTTCCAGAAAAATCTACTGAAAGTGCTCAAAGGCGTTTGATTCAATCAACTTAGATGTCGCTATTCAAAAATTTGAAGGACTTGGTTTTAGAGGTAACTTTTTGTCTTGGTTGTCATCTTATATAAATAACAGACAGATCTATGTCAAAGTTGGAAATTGTAAATCTGAACTAGAAAGTGTTAATATGGGTGTGCCTCAGGGACCAATTTTAGGACCTCTAATTTTTCTATGCTACATAAATGATATGCCTAATCATATTGTAACCTACCGCACCCAGGTACCTTAATAATTTATTAATTCCAATTATTAAATACAATATTATATTCTTATTAAATATCAAAATGCTACATTTCACGAAAAGTCTCCCAGATAATTAAATCATATTTTCGACACCTAATAAATAATATCTATAACCACGTCCGTAAAAGATGCACGTGGCTGAGTTCCTCGAGAAAGAAAACACCATAAGCCGTATTTCTGTTTACGAAGTAATTATCGTTGAAATACTTATCTCGCTTATTTTTTTTAGTTTCGATGTTCAGACCGATATCGACAATATTTCGATACATAAAACTTTCAAGGCAAGTAATAAATAACCCACCCCCTTTTGCACCTACATTCGTATTTTCTATGAGAAGCAAAACGATAGAGACGTCACAGAAACGATTAAACTGCGTATAAAAAGCGATACCCAAATGAGCTCAGGGGGATTCAATTTTTATCATTTGATATGCAAGCATACATTTTATTATCTGTACCCAGTTATATAATCTGTACCTTTCCTAAACGCTCCTCCTAAACGACGTCTATCCTACAATACCTCCTATCCCCGACGGTGTCAACGTCTCGACGCTCAACTTCCTGCCATCCTACTCCCTACGTCTCGAACGCTGTCACATTCCTCACCATCTAAGTATTTCCTACCGTACACTCATTTCGACGCTCAACGTCCCACGCCTTATTTCCGACGCTTTGCCGTCCATAATTATTTCCTTCATAATATCACGTCCCGCACCACCTACTTAATTCTACCGTATATCTGTCCCTATACAATACCGTATTAAATACCTTCCCTTCCATCACGACGCTAGACGTCTCGACGATGGACGCCTCGACGCCCAACCCTGCGACGTACCTACATCGACGCCTTCCACGACGCTAGATGAAATTAGTACATAATTTAATGTCTGTATTTTCAATGGTGAGTTAATAACAACCAAGTTAAAATTATAAAAAATGGGAATTTATTGTTGAATAATGATGAGTATTATTCTGTAACTCATTATTATTCAATAATGGTGAATCTTTACCTTTAAGGAATTTATTGCTAGCCGACATCGCATTTAGCTCGTCCAGATGTGCATGCTATGGGCCATATTGCCTTCAAATTAATATATCACCGTAAAAGATAATATGAGTCTGGTTACCGAACTGTCAATGAACCCTCGCAAATAACAGCTCAGCTGATTGGGGTAAATGACACATCGGACGACTAGACTCACATTTATCCGAATATGCTTGATGTTACTACAGGGTTGGACTATCTTAGATAATTATCTCTTAATCTTCGCACCGTAGGTAGCTCTGAACATAAGGGGTAGTTTGCTAGTATTGTTCTGGCTCTATTCTAGTAAGGCTACATCTACATAAAACCCCCCTAGGTGAGGCTGAAATATAAGGGATATCCGCCTGTTATTGCAACGACGGTATCTCAGTAAGCGCACCTATATAAAAAAGAAAACAACGAAACAAAGAATTATTAAAGATAGTGCAATTCTGAGGACGTCTGCTGTCTATTCTCAAGAATTGTTTAATTACAAATATTTGATGGCAAGTGGCCTGTGGCCTGTTGTTTGGGCGAGACACATGTGAGGTCTACCTTATATTAAAATAATCTGTACATATTTATTTATTGGAGATCAAGAAAATAAATTAAGTTAAAAATACTTTGAGCATTATTTCATTCACAAATTTGTACCAAACTTTGCATCGAATCCTGGTTTATTTTAATTAATATTATCACAACGTGGGTATATAAATTATCAATTAATTAACTAGACGATCACTACACTACTAGAGGAAAAGGCCATATACAGTAAGTATGAATTACTTTGAATTTCACAAGGGGAGGGAGGTAGTTAAATTAAAATACGGGCTTTTAATAATTATCTACAAGACCAGGGGGTGGGAGGTCACAATATTAACTTAGAAAACATAATTTTATATGCAGATGACACAACAATTGCCACCAACGTACAATAAGTAGATGAATTAATTAGTAAATTAAATATTTTACCTAATGAGTTTACATCATGGTGATATAGAAATTCTTTATTTGTTAATTCAAACAAAACCGTTTGCCTTCAGTTCTACTCTAGAAATCAAATTACCCAGAATTGTAAAGTAAATGTCAATAATGCAGAAATTATGCTCTCAGATGTTACAAAATTTTTAGGCATACATATTGATAGCAATATGGGTTGGAATAGCCAAATATCTAATGTTTGTAAAAAATTAAACAGCGCATACTATGCAATACTAAAATTAAAATCAATATTTACCCAAGAGCAACTGCTTAATGTCTACTATGCTTTAGCATATTCTCATATAGGTATCATACAACATTATTCTTTGGGGTGATGCAGTCAATGCATCTAAAGTATTTATCTTACAGAAAACAATAATCCGGCTTATTTTTAATCTAAAATTAATGCAAACTTGTAAATATAACTTCAAAAAAATTTAAAATATTAACATTTCCCTGTATTTACAATTATAAAACCTTGCTATATGCTAAACGCAACATACACCAATTTTTACAAAATTCAAATTATCATGAATACTCAACTAGGAATGCAAATTTATTCAGAACACCAAGACATTCAACAGCATTATTTGAGAAATCGCCTGAATTTGTTGGAATTAAATTTTTTAATCAACTCCCTGATTTCATTAAATCTGAAAAGAAATATGAACCTTTTAAAAGAAAACTTAAAAACTATTTAGTAGATTCATGTTTTTATAATTTATCTGAATACCACCATATTTTAAGGTAAATGTTTTTCTAATTGTATATTTTTAATGTGCATGTCTTATATTTTTTTTTGTATACTGTACCTATATTTATTTGTATTTTAATATTTTTTATTCGTATATATTATGACTTATCCTATATCATGTAACATGATCCTAAAGGACAAATAAACCATTATTATTATTATACATACATACCATGCACCTTAAAAACATATCCTTTTTTTTTGGAAGTCATGAATTATATATACCTATACTTATCAAAAACATGACTTCACAAGTGCATGCCATGGATAACAGCTAGTAGCCTATAAAATTACAATTTTTGATTTAATTTTTCTCAGAAAACCTTGGGATTTCCGCATTTTCATTCGAAAACTACCGAGAAACTAACTACATAATATAAGTACTTTTAAGACCCAGGGGTTGTATAAAAGAATAATTTTTAGATGAGATTAAAAGAAAAAACAGTAATTGTCCTATTTAAAAACAGACAATAAGCAAAATCATATAGACACTTACTCTTTTGGCAAATAGGGCACCCATATCTCTTTTTCTTTAAAATAACTTGAGCTGTATTTGTTGATTTTTTGGTATATGTTTGACCCGAAAAATCCACATCCGGATAATAATCGGTAGTTTCATTTTTTAAAGTCGGTAAATCACAATGGGAAGTTAATAGTTCAAGCACTTCACTTTCAGTTTTTGCTTGTATAAATTCACTAACTTTAATTTGCACTTCTTTAATACTGCTAGTTTTTTCCAGTTCTTTTTTAATAGTTTTATGAAAAATTTGCACGTTTGGGTCATTTTTTATCGGCAAATCTACTTCATATTCGATGATTTCTCTTTTCATTTTAAGATGTGCGAATTGTTCAATAGTCTCTTCAGATGTAAAAGCATTAAATGTACCACCACCTATAACCCCATGTTCGATTTTAATCGTTTGAGGTTTTCCAGGATAAAACTTGTTTTGCACTGTTTGATCGGAATCAATGTCTGGTTCTTGACGGAAATTAAAGGGATTTTGCTCTTGTTTCACGTCCATCGTTTAATTATGAATACAAATTAAAACTGACAAAAACAATCAGATATTTATTATTATTTTTTTTTAATTTTAACCTGTTTAAAATTATTGATGACAGATAACATATTTGACACTATGTTAGGCGAGTTCGGTCAGTCAGGGGCTGGAGCGGGACAAATTTTAGGGTGCTAATAGGTTTGTTCCAACTTGGTGTTTGGTACCGTTCTTGTATCATACCATATCAGTTTATGAGCGATGTACTGCGCAAGCCCATCTCTGAATGGTTTTGGAATCGAAAATGAGTTGGAACGCTTTTAAAACTGCTGATGTTTCATAAATAGATAAAATAGAAGAGGAAGAAAATTCTAACCAAACTTTTCGAATAGAAAATAAAAATAAACTAGTTTTCTGTTTTATAATTATGGATGTTATTGATTTTTTATTGTATCATTCTATATTCTAGAGCACAATGGAAAATATGGGTAAATAATGAATATATTCTGTTCAAATAATTTTCTTTATTATCCTTTCTCAATTTACCATTAATTCTAAATCATCGTCACTAGCATCATCATCATCAAAAAAATCACTGTCTCCTTCTATATCACTGATTTTCCAAATATGATTTATAAACAGTATTTTCTAAATAAAAATGTATATTTTGTTATTATCTACCTATCAAAACATAAAAAACGCTGTAAATATGTAGGTCAAATTAACTAAAACTAACCTCTATCGGCTCTATCAACATATATCGATCGCTTTGCGCAAGTCAGTTCTAACAGTTCCACAAAAATTTGTGAATCGATATGACGGTACAGAAACGATTCCGGAATCATCCATTTTTTAGTTGGAACGAATTATGTATCAACCCGCACATCGTACAAATTAAGTTGGAACGCTTGGAGTGCAATACGCATGCGCTGTACCGTTACGGAATGGTTATGTATCAAGTTGGAACAAACCATTGATAAGGCAACGTAAGGATACGTCATATGTATTATTTTTGATATACAAAAGTGGGACCGGTAGGCGTGGCTTTTGCACTCACTAAAATGGCGGAAGAGCAGAACCGTATTTACAAGTTTTTATTGTACTATTTCTGGTTAAGTATCATTATTTGAATTATAAAAAAATTATTTTCCTTTTTATTGACATTGACTTAAAAGGTGGTGAAAGGCCGAGGTTATAAAAGAAGGGGATTTAAAAGCTTAAATATGCCCGATTTTCAACCGAGAGGTGCTGAATAAAGTAAATGAAAGAAATAAAATATAACTGATTTAATTATCACTCAAGTGGCTATTAAGTGCTGGAGAATATATTATTTGCAAAATTGCAACTAATCAATGACCACTAACTTGGGGCCGATTCCACCATTGGGTTTAACGAAGTTTAAAATGACATTTTTACATAAAATGTAATTTTAATCTTCAATTAATAGTTTAAACTTTAACACAATGGTAAAATTAACCCTAAAGCGTTGAAATCATTCACAGAAAAAATAAATAATACCTTTTTGGTTCACATAAGCGACAAAAGTAAACAGAGTTCGATTTATTGGATCAGTCGTCACACGTTTGCACTAGGGCACATAAATAGCTCAATCTTTAGTTTTTCGTTTTTCTATGAGCCCAACGCTTTTTGTCTTTAAATCTGAAAGTACAAGGTCGCAAATGTCAAGTAATCTAACCTTACTTTAATTAACAGCTTTCTCGAAATTAAGAACAAATGTTCATACACCAAAAGCTCGATAATCAGATACGAAACTTAATGCAAGGCTCGCGGAAAATGGCTAATAAGCAATCTCTGTGTAGGTAGATGCACTGTTCAGGAAATCAAAATGTGGATTAATCTTACTTGGTCTTGGTACTTTTGTAGATTAAGACTGAAAGGTGTATATCTTCATGCAAGACATTCAGTAAATCAGCGAAGCCACAACCAGTGGTGTACAGGTGCACTTCTAACAAATGTAAAATATGAAGTGATCTTACTTGAGCCCAATGACGACATTATGGTAGTTGGTTTGAGCTGGGCTTCTCACCATCTGCAGAGATTATGGCTACTTATGTAAAGGCCTACCGTAGTAACACACAACATGCACCACAAGCGTGCCGGTCCAATTTAATTGATCTATGCACAATAATCATGCATGTATGATTGAAGGTCAGACAAAGAATGTGAAGATAAAGTTGAAGTCTCAATCATAGTTAAAGTCACAGATGAAGTTAAAGTTAACAGCAAAAGAATTGAAATTGTAGGCTGGTGATAAAGGGAGGCCAACATCTAGGTAATAAATGTTTATCGAGTTAGGAAAAGTATCCACTGTAAGCGCTTTTCTTGACCACTAAGGTAAAAACCAGAATATTTCCTAATACACAGTTTCTTCTCTAGGCAAAATAAGAAATAAATTTTTGAGAGTACTTCCCACGTGTTTTTACAGAAGCAGCTCTAAGAACAAAATTGACGAAAATGGCCTAATCCAAGTTCAAATTCTAAAACTTGAACATCAAAGATAAGTATCTTACTGTAAAACAAGTAAAATGAATGGTTGAATAATTCATTACCTACGTGGAGGTAGAATAGGGACTAAAGTTTAGCAGAAAAAGCCACTAGAAAAGGTGACTGGGGCATATGAACGTCAAGCAAATATTGTAAATGAAAATAATGTGTGCTGTGAATAAATAAAAGTGTACAAGGAATAAAATTTTAATATTTTCTTATTCATATCTAGGAGTGATATTTATTTTTAATACTAGACAAACGGTTATGGTTTTGTTGCTAGTCTCATTAAAAAAAACTAAGTGAGTATTGATGTCTTGATGTTAAATATTTATTATTATAAGAACTTATATGCACTATACAAACTTGAATATCATATTCCTGAATTCATTTCAAGCATAAAATGTCCTATGAACAAACATTCAATTCTGCATGGTTACCAAGCTACAAGAGTTTAAATATCAGAAGATATATTAACATAGTATGCCATGTGTTCGAATATGTCGAAACACAGCACTGAATGTTTGGTGCCTTGGAACTTGTCGGTATGGAAATCTTCACCGATACTCCATACAAGCAGCTCGCGAATATTCATTGTATTGTATTTTCAACAGTCTCCACTTTAAGGTCCCTATGAAGATCAGTATTGTGGCAGTACCAGGGTGCATTGGCGATGTTCCTTAATGCTTTATTCTGGAAACGTTGAATAACTTTGATGTCACTTTTCTGACACATCCCCAAAGTTGGCGAATCGCTTAATTTTCACCAATTCCATTAAACGCACTAATCTGAAACAAATTATAGGTAATTAAAAAGGTATATTAATATTGTTTTAAATTAACTATAATAAAACAAACAATACTCATGCATACACAAAACATGAAGCTCTACTTTTCAATCAGCTGTAGAACTAATAAATAAAATTGGTGCAAGGACAGCAAATGTAGGTTATATTTAAATAGAAATAAGAATATAAAATGCCTATAAATTAAATTTGATAAACGAAATGGCGTACGATTAATGTACTTCTCAAGAAAATGCTTGAAACATATACTGCTGAATTTATTATACTTGTTGACAAACTATCCACGCGCTACGTTTTATAGGATTTTTTGGAAATCTATAAATATTATTTCATATGAAAAAGTATTATTCCAATATAGGTAGGCCCAACAGTTGATAGATGATTTTTTTGCATTTTTAAAAGCATACTTTTATACATTTTATACAAACCTGTCATAATACTGTCCTGTATAATATTTATAATTTTAATACTAACCTATGAAACGTTATTCCAGTCGATTTTTCACAAAAACGTCTATCGCTAGAGCAGGAACGTATAACACAGCAAGGCATTATATACTTTATAAGTTTGTAACACTCAAAATTTGCTCAAACACAAATTAAATTCAAATTTAATTACACAAATGACACTAAAAATATAACCTATAAAATTTGACAATTTGCACTCACAGTAATGGCGGACCGGTCCCACTTTTCGCTTACGCATGTCGTATCCCTAGGTTGCCAGATCAATGGAACAAACCTTTTAAATGACATTTAAGCGTGTTAAACTGTCACTAATCGGACTAAACCTAACGGTAAAAGGGTCGTTTGGAGTTAAAAGTGTTAAAGGAGTTAAAGGAACTTGGCAGACCGAACGCAATGGCTAGAGCACGTTCAGGAAACACGCTCCGACCAAAAAGAGCGTACTCAATTTGCTCTTGGTTCGTTCAGGAACAGTAGAGCGTTCAATTTGGACATTTAGCTACTCTCGTTCAGAAAGTCGAGTCAAATTAGTCTAGAATGCACTCTTTTTTACCCAGTTTGGACTGGGTTAATTTGAGTTAATTTGACAGAACGTAAAGTTCTTTTGCAGAAGTTGTTTCATATTATTTTTGTGTATTATAAAGGTGTATGTACTTTCGATATTTGTTTCATACTAGCCAACCTTAATGAATTAAGACTTAAAATTCTAACTCAATTTTTAAACATTCCAACTCAATTTGTAAAATTAATATAACTATACATTCCCATTCTTTTCAGTACTGGGTTCTCTAACTATCCTCCGATGTGTGTGTGTAACACTATAGTAATCAAAGTATGTGGTTAACTATAAGGTGCGTTTAAATCATCTGCTTTTGCTTCCGGAATTGTTGGTTTAGTCGTTTTAACCTGTCAGATTAAAACAAGAAAACCGACAATTCCGAAGCAGAAGCGGATGATTAAGGCAGAACTCAGACAGCTCGTTCACGTCGACCGTCCGCGATCGTCCAAAATTTCAAACATGCGTAAGCTTATGGCAAACCTCACACTAAGCCGATCGAGCGCCACCGTCATCCACCGTCCTCGACCAAGCAATTTCACTTTTCGAGTTTGTTTGAAATTTGGTTGATCGCTCGATGGTGGACGATCAAAAGTTAGGTTATAAAGAATTTAAATACGTTATAAAATAGATATATGTTAAAAAAATGGCCGAAGGTTAATATTTATATTATTATTATGATCTATTTTGAATAACTGTATATAATATATATCAGAAAAATCATATATTTTTTAATATAAATGTCTATTGATTTAATATTAATTAACAAATATTTAATTGAAGCATCAACTGTTAATTTCCAATACAAGCAATAATTAAAATTTTAAAATAGAAAACCATTTTTGTTTTGGTCGGATCAAATCGATCGACGCTGTATGAATTCACTCTTTTAAAACGGTCGAGGAGTCATGTGATTGTCCTTGGTTGACCGTGCTTGATCGTGGACGACCTATTCTGTCTGAGTTCTGCCTAAAACGCATCTATACTCTTTGGTATGGGTGAACAATCTATAAAACTTTATAGATCATTGGTTCCAGCTGACGTTTGAAGTTTGCCGTGTCTTTTGTCAATTTTCATTTTATTTTTGTTTGTGTTTAGTTTTGCATAATAAAAACAAGAAACGAATCATTTATATTCAAAATAATTAGTAAACTGGTATCGTTTATTTAATTGTTCTATTAATGTTGAATATGAATCTAGAACAAGAAGATCGTTTAGATATTCATGAAGGTAATTTCGAAAACAAACCCTATCTTATTTCTGAACAAACGTACAAAGATGAAGATGTTGACGATGTTTTTGATGAGTTTGAAACCAATACTCCGGGACAAAATGTTGAAATTAAAGAAGACATTATCGATTGTGAAGAGGCTAAAATAGAACAACGTTCGGATTTGCTGCCAAAAATTAATAGTGATTCTTCGCCCGGAAAAAAAGTGGGATTTTGTGCTACAACTATTAAAAGAGAACTCGAGGACACCAGTGAAGTTAAAGCTACGGATATCAGAAATATCAAAGAAGATATTGAGGAATATATTCAGTCTAAAGTTGAACTTTTAACTACACATTGTGATTTACCGACTTTGAAAAATGAAAATACTGAATATCAAGAAAGTTTGACCGAGTTGTGTGACAGTGAAGAAAATGAAAGGACATCAAATACGTTAAAAAATGACGCAGATGTTACAAATATAAAAAAAAGAAGAAAGCAGTATCGCTCTCAAAAAGGTAAGTGTCTATTAAATGATTACCAAAGCAGAACTAAGCTTAATTTTTAAATTCGAAAATTATACTTCTTAAGGCGCGTTTACTTTAGTCACACATTAACATTAAAGATTTTAAAACAACACTGTTTACACACAAAATGTAATTGTAAACATAAGATTTGCCAAATCATTAAAAATGAAATAGAACATCTGGTAAATGCGAGGGGTCATTCACTAGTCGCATTAGTAGTACAAATTCATTTGCATTACGCTGCAGTACTCTGCATTATCCTGAATTACATTGCAGTAGTCTCATATGACAATGAATTACGTTCAATTATTTTCACATTACTCTGCATTATGCTGAATTACCTTGCATTAACTCATTTTTCTATGGAACCTGGTTCTAGAAGCTATCGAGTACATCAAGTTATAAAAACTGTTTAATAAGTGTGTAAAAAAGAAGGTAAGTAATATTTTAAATGTTTTTTATAATGTTTTAAGTGGAAAATGAAACAAATTTAAAAATATTCATGTTCAGATAGAAATATAGAAATAGAAATATTTTATTCTCAGTAGTAATACATATATAAACATGTTTACATAGTCGTCAGTACACATAAATAGTAAAATAAACCACATTTTACATACATTAGCATACTGCATATTCCGAGGGGTTAGTTTCAATGGGAGTGTGTTGTACATTCCAATTGGGAGTGTATTGTGAGTGCATTGGGAGCATTCTGAGTATTTTTGAATGTTTTGGAACAGAATTAAAACCATTTTGTATATTTAAATTATTTATTTTGGTGTTTCCAATAGTTTAAATATAAAAAAATACGTAATTTATAATGTTCCTAAATACAATTTTATAGAATATTACAAAAAAGATAAATAAATGAAAATAGGAAAATACCTTTAAATTTAAATTGCATAATGGACATCGGCTATCATTAACCAGCGAGTCAATATTTTCTTCATCAACCTTACATGAAACCGTAATTCCGACTATTTTTGTAAGAAATTCTTTTCTAGTATCACAATTATCTATTAAATCTTCTGCAATTCTCTTACAACATTCTGTTATCATTCGCTTCAAAGTTGTATTTGCTTCAGTAAGATTTTTAGTGTAATTAACATTTTTTTTTGTGGAACTTTCTTCAAGTAGAATGTGACTTTGTACATTTTCGTTATTTCGGGATGTGGTATTTGTTTGAAATTTTTTTTGAAGTAGTCACTCAATTTTTTCAAAATAATTTTTTCACCTTCCAAAAATTGAAATTTTTTGGGATTTTTATAAAAAAACGGACCATACATTTTTTTGAGATCATTCTCTGTGTCTAGTAAATCTGGTAGAGAATTTTGGTTAAAAGTTTCAATATTCTTTACTATTTCGTCACTTAGCTCTAACAGAGTAAATGAACTTGAAAATTGGCGAAAATTTTCTAGTCCAGTCATTTAAGCTGGTAAGAAGGTAAGAATCTCGGAATTCAAGATACCCAAAGTCTGTAAATACTTGTATATTGACACCCTAAAAGTTGTCTCAAAACCTAAATATGGTAGGGTGTACGCAACTTATAAATTTCAAGGTCAAAGGTCACAAAAATCGTTTTTTTTGCGCTTTTTTTTATAAATATCTCATTTCCTATGGGTTTTTTGCTATTTGTATTTATTACCAATATTGTAGAATACAAAATTCTCTACAAATTTTGTTTAAAAAAATTCAGACTACAGTAAGAACATAAAAGCTATGGAGCAGCAGAGAAGAACTGCTGCACTTTCAAAAACGTATGAAGTCTGTTTCGATGAAACAATGGTTGTACCAGTTACTCAAGAAAAATTCTTATCAAATCGAAATAACAAAGATATGCTCATTAATATGTTAATTGAAAAATTATAAGCTGCAAATATTACTTTTAAACAAGCCAGAGATGATGCGGATGTTCTTATTGTTGAAACTGCAATTGAAGAATCAAAGTCAGAAAAAACTGCAGTTATAATAGGACAAGATATTGATTTACTTGTTATTTTAATTGGACGTACACTGTCTTAAGAAAAAGAAATTTTCTTTAAAAAAGTTGTGAAAGGAAATATAAAAACGGAGATATACTCGACTAAAAGTTTTGATAATTATCCTTATTCCAAAACACATATTTTATTTCTGCACGCATTAAGTGGCTGTGACACAACTTCTGCGCTTTTTAAAAAGGGAAAAAATCATTTTTAAAAGTTTTTGAGAAACTGACAAATTTGGATGAACTAGCTGCAGCATTTGAGGAAGAAAATTGTTCGGCCCAGAGATTATTAGAGAGTGGAACTCAAACCTTATTGGCAGTCTATAATGCTCCGAAATCTGTGAAAAGTCTCGATCATCTTCGTTATATGCATTACGTCAAGTTTACAAAACTTAATAAACCTGTGCAGCTTTCAAATATTCCACCAACAAGTGCAGCTGCTCATCAACATTTCAAACGTGTATATTATCAAGTTCAAACTTGGCTAGGGCATGATTTGGAACCCCAGGTATGGGGTTGGGCAATGCGAAACGATTTTCTGGAGCCTATTATGACAATTTTACCACCTGCTCCAGACGATTTGCTAAATACAATTTTCTGCAACTGCAAGAGTGGTTGTGGTTCGCGATGCGGATGCAGGAAAGCGGGCTTGCAATGCTCTTTAGCTTGTGGCCAATGTAATGGGCAAGCTTGTCTCAATGTTCTACCATATCAGAGCGACATTACCGAAGATGAAACCTTTGACCCCGAAATCATGGAAGAACTTGAGACAAATGTCGTTGAAGACGGTAATGAAGACCAGTTTGAAATTTACCAGCAGCCGGAAGACGACGATGAAGAGGAAGAAGATGATTAAAATTTAAATTGTAGTTTTTGTACTCTTTATTCCATTTTTTATTTTTAATAAAAAAAAAATGTATTTAATGATATTTTTTAATAAAAAGATTAATTCATAATTTATTTGTTTTTTTTTTCATCGTGTAAGAGGTTATTAATATTAATTAGGTTAAAATTCAAATATAATTCCTATATTTTCATTAACAATTCTGCAATTACATGGGCAGGTAAGTGTTGTTAAATAAATTAATACTGAATAGTGGATAGGTTAGGAAAAAAATGATAAAATATAATATAATAGTTAATAAAAATTGATAAATATTTATAATCATTGATTTATCGATAGTTCATCAACTATATATGGCGCGCTTTCGACCGGAGGCAACGGTTGACCTGAAGTGATGCTGTGACCGCGTGCTCTCCGCCCTCTATCTCGAAAACGGTTCACCGTATGAAAAAAAATTTTAAACAAAATTTGTAGAGAATTTTATATTCTACAATACAAGATAATATATACAAATAGCAAAAAAACCCATAGGAAATGAGATATTTACCAAAAAAGCGCAAAAAACCGATTTTTGTGACCTTTGACCTTGAAATTTAATATTTGTGTACACCCTACCATCTGTAGGTTTTGAAACAACTTTTAGGGTGTCAATATACAAGTATTTACAGACTTACAGGTGGGTATCTCGAATTCCGAGGTGAACTTGCTATAATGACTGGACTATTTGAGTAATCTGCTTTTTGTGGCATGGTAGAACTTTGGACGCTTTAAAAATATCTGGAAAGGTACCTTCAGTTAAACAACAGTTTATCAATTCAGTAATAGGAACAACAATATTTTGGGTGCAGTTTTTTAATAAATAGGTATTAATTTTATATATATCTTGAGTTGTTTTTGATTTAATGTTTTGTATTATATCCATGATGTCAGATTCAGAAAAAGGAGCTAAGAAAAGTTATTGAAGTTTTCGGTTATAACAAGTTAATTTTATTTTTATTGTTATTGAGGATGCCTTCTACTATATCAGATGGATGATTTACAAAATAGTTATTAAAAGTTTCTATATCGATTTCAGATTCTACTTTATTTTTATTATTACGTCCTGTTTATTATTATTTGCCATACAGTTTTAGATTTATTGTCTGAATTATTAATTTGTTGAAGTAAGTTATTTTGTTCTGCATTTTTTAGGAATACATTGTATCTAGTTTTCTCTTGTTTATATAATTTTTATTGTAATAGGTTGGTTTGTTTTTAATGACGTCCTGTAAAAATGAGATTAGTCCTTTTTGTCTTTTTATTTCATCTGTATATTCATATAACTCAAGTTTTTATTATATTTTCTTTTAGGTTGGGATATATTTGGAATTGAGGCATTACAATGTTTCATAAATGTATCATGAAGTGCTTCAGCTTTTTTATTTGCATTGGTTCCTTTTCTCATGTCATGCCAGGTTTCATTTTGCAGAAGATTATTAAGAATATTTATATTATTTTGAGAGAAGGATCTAAAGTGGGTATGAAACTGAAGCTAGCGCTTAAAATTAACAGCTAATATGGCCGGCCGCCAGGGACGAACTACGTTAGGGGTCCCGTCAGGGCCTCACCAATTTTTTTTTTACTATTTAGAAGTCGTGAGATAAAAGAATCAGAAAATTGAAAAATTATGAAAAATTCTGCGGAAAGAAAATAAGAAAATTTAAAGTTTTAAAAATTCTGTAACTTCGCAAATAATTCGCGAACTTGGTCAGCGACATGGTGAAAACATTTCTTAGCCTCTGTAGAATACTCCTTTTAAAAATAAAGCTCTAAAAATTTTGCGGAAAGAAAATACGAAAATTTAAAGTTTCGAAAATTTTCTAACTTCGCAAATAATTCGCGAACTTGGTCAGAGACATGGTGAAAAAATTTATTAGTCTCTATAAGCATCTCATTCACAGGATCAAGCTTTAAAAATTTTGCGGAAAGAAAATACGAAAATTTAAAGTTTCCAAAATTTTCTAACTTCGCAAATAATTCCCGAACTTGATTCATATCTGAAAAAATTAATAGCTAATATGGCGGCCGCCAGGGACGAAATGCGTTAGGGCCCTCAGGGGTGCCATAACTGCCAAAGTGTTTGTAAAGACAAAAAAGTGATCGCGAATTCAATATGATATGGAGTGAAATTAATATTTACAGAGCAGAAACGGAAACCGACAGAGAAGAATTCTAAAATCAACCTTTTGTAAGCTGATAATAATAAGATACGTTTTTTGAATTGTGTATTTTATATACGCGGATTTTGAGCTTCATCTTGTGTAGAAAAAATCATAACTAAGGAGATCACAAAACGTAAATCTAATCAAACGCGTGAATTGTTTGCGGATTTTATAGAATTTTCAAAACTTTGAACTTTTGGATTTTCTGCCCGCGAAATGTTTAGAGTTTCATACTGACAAGGAGATATCTATACAGACATAGATATTTGTTGACCATCCCGCTAATAAAGTTCGCGAATTATTTGCGAAGTTAGAAAATTTTGGAAACTTTAAATTTTCGTATTTTCTTTCCGCAGAATTTTTAGAGCTTCATCTTTGAAAGGAGTTTTCTGCAGAAACTAAGGAATTTTTTCACCATGTCGCTGACCAAGTTCGCGAATTATTTGCGAAGTTACAGAATTTTTAAAACTTTAAATTTTCTTATTTTCTTTCCGCATAATTTTTAGAGCTTCATTTTTAAAAGGAGTATTCTACAGAGGCTAAGAAATTTTTTCACCATGTCGCTGACGAAGTTCGCGAATTATTTGCGAAGTTAGAAAATTTTGGAAACTTTAAATTTTCGTATTTTCTTTCCGCAAAATTTTTAAAGCTTGATCCTGTGAATGAGATGCTTATAGAGACTAATAAATTTTTTCACCATGTCTCTGACCAAGTTCGCGAATTATTTGCGAAGTTAGAAAATTTTCGAAACTTTAAATTTTCGTATTTTCTTTCCGCAAAATTTTTAGAGCTTTATTTTTAAAAGGAGTATTCTACAGAGGCTAAGAAATTTTTTCACCATGTCGCTGACCAAGTTCGCGAATTATTTGCGAAGTTACAGAATTTTTAAAACTTTAAATTTTCTTCTTTTCTTTCCGCAGAATTTTTCATAATTTTTCAATTTTCTGATTCTTTTATCCACACGACTTCTAAATAGTAAAAAAAAAATTGGTGAGGCCCTGACGGGACCCCTAACGTAGTTCGTCCCTGGCGGCCGGCCATATTAGCTGTTAATTTTAAGCGCTAGCTTCAGTTTCATAAAGTGGGTTATATCTTCTAATATAGAGCGCTTATGATTTAGGAAAGTTAATAATTGTGGGTCATGGTCTGACTCTGTAGTCCTTAAAATGCTTGTCTCAGCAAAAGGAAAGTTAGCAAATATATTGTCTGGATATGTTTGAGAGCTCTCTGTAATACGAGTATATGTAAATATGGTTTGTTCAAAATTCAGTAAGTCGTTGAGTTGTTTTGTTCTGCTATCAGGTAAAATAACATAATGCATCATCCAATAAATTTTAAATACTCATGTAGGGTTCTTGCGAGAGTTCTTGAAAACGTCAAAAGTCAGCTATTGAGGCAAAATTAATTTTTGTATAGTTTATTCTGGCGTGCTCAAACGATATTGATGTCTTTAGGGCCTAACATTGATCTGTGGCAGCTAATGCCGAGAGGTACAGGGACAGGCGACCCCCCAATTATCAAAGAAAGAAAATAATGAAGAAGATTGAACAAAAACTTAAGTCTATTTAAGTTGAAACCATATGGAAAACTTTTTTATTATTGGTTTTGTGAAAAAATGTGTTTTTGATAAAAAGTTTTGCATGGCCCAAAACTTAAAATGCAACTATTAAATATTAACTTTTTTAAGCCATATACGAGGTTTGTCAAAAAATATGAATTTGACTCAGGAGTAATTCGCCTCCAAATTAAAACTCATGAAGCGCTTCAATAATTTAAGAAATATAGATTTTTAAGTAAACGCCGCCATTTCAGTGTATTTTACGTGGTCAAAACAGAGGTTTACGATTATTTACAGAACTTATCTTTCACAGGATAAATTTTAGTGAAACTTTGGCAGCTTATAGTAAAATGTTAAATGATTGCAATGTCCTGCTAATTATTAAATACTATTACAAATTATAAAAAAATGATAGTCACAGATGCAGTTCAAAAAACTTTATAGCATTTTACATATTTTTTGAATATTCTTGCCAAATTTTAATAATCAAATTACGATTTTATGTAAAATTAAAAATTTTGCTGCGTCCATATTGAATTTTAGTTCAGGTGCTAAGTTATAGGTATCTGATGTACAAAAGTAGCGAAAGTTTCGATGCCTTTGTGCCATATCTTAAAATTGTCTTGAATTTAGAGGAAAATATATTATGCATATTTACAATTTACAGAAATATTATGTATACAGGGTGTTTATTAATTGAGTGCCGATACTTAAGGGTGTGAATCCTTAGGTGATTTTAAGAAGAAAAGTTAATATCAACATATGTCGTAACTCACTTAATTTTTGAGCTACAGGGTGTTACAGTTTTAAGAAAAAAATTACTTTTTTATCATAATTTTTTTATTACTTCAGATATTTCTATGAAATTTTGTACACACGTTTTAATAATATTAAGGAGCATTTTTTGACGTATAAGATTTTTTAAATTTTTACCAGTGACGTCCGTACGGGGTTTAAACTGAATATTTTTGAAGAAAAAAATGGTACGCCACTGCTTTTTCTGAAAACCAAAATTATTTTTGAAATCGTCATTTATTTTGGAGCAAACTTGGCTCATAGACTTACTTTCGTACGATGCACCGTTTTCGCGTAAAAAAATAAAAACCATTGTAGTGGTTGGTCAAATTTTTTCCTTAAATTCATTGATACCCACTGCTTTTGATATTTTGTTGAAATCTGGTAGGCACCCACCATGCGTGGAAACATTTTTTTTGGACAAAAATTAATTTTCTACGTTTTGAATAGAAAAAAATGGTAAGCGCATTATTGCCCTCTTAAAGCAAATGAAATAAACATTAGTAGGCTGCGTAAAGCGTCATCATTTTTGACGTTTCTTTTCATAAAGACAATAAAGTCGACATTGATTTTACATTAATAAATAATTATTATTAGAGTAAGAGTTAATATCTGAAAAAAAAATGGTAAATTTTACGAACAGTGAATTAGCTGACATGCATTTTTAGTTATGGGCTTGCAGACGGAAATGCATACGAAGCCAGACGGATATACCAAGAGCGGTATCCAAATCGCGTACTACCCGATCCGAGAACATTTTCTAGGATTCATAGACGTCTTCACGAGACTGGAACTTTAAAAGTAGACCACAGGGCTAAAGGAGTCCATCAAACAGTAAGAACACCGGAACTTGAAGAAGTAATTTTACATGAAATTGAGGAGAACCCCGAAACTAGCACGAGGAGAATCGCGTCAACATTTAATGTTTCACATGTACTTGTTTGGAAAATTCTCATCGAAAATGTGTTATATCCATATCACATTCAAAGAGTCCAGGCATTACTCCGTAGAGATTTCCTGTTGCGCATTAATTTCTGTGAGTGGTTTCTTCAAAACCTGTTGGAAAATCCATTATTTGACAGGCACATTCTTTTTACCGATGAAGCTAATTTTTCTCGAAACTTAATAATAAATTTCCATAATAACCATTTATGGGCGGATGCAATTGTTGAGTCAAATCATCAAGAACAGTTCTCATTAAATGTTTGGGCTGGCATTATTGATGATTATTTGATAGGCCCATTTTTTCTCCCAAGAAGACTTGATGGACAATCATATTTACACTTCCTTGAAGATGATCTGCCGCCAATGCTTGAAGACCTTCCTCTTTTATTAAGAAACCAGATTTGGCTAATGCACGATGGTGCGCCTCCACATTTTAGCTTACGAGTGCGTGAATTTTTAAATCACACCAATGGCAATCGGTGGATAGGTCGCGGAGGAACGCAGTCATGGCCGCCTAGATCTCCCGACCTTAATAGTTTAGACTTCTTTTTCTGGGGGCATCTGAAAAGCTTAGTGTACGCAGTGCCGATTCAAACCGAAGAAGAGTTACGAAATCGTATAACAGTCTGCTGCCAAACCATAAGAAACACCCCAGGAATCTTTGAAAATGTGCGTCAGTCTATGCGAAGAAGAGTAGATGCTTGCATACGTGTGGGTGGAGGACACTTCCAACAATTACTGTAAATAATTTGGGTTCTTTATTTTGTTTGTATGCTCTTGTAATTTCGTTTTATGTTCAAGATTTTGAATTTTCATTTTACTATAAATAAATCCCGATTTTTAAAATACATAGAATTTAAAAAAATCAGAGGTGTACGTTTTTTTTCTATCCAAACATTCAATATGATGCCTACGTGGCCGTCACTGGTGGACGTAGAAAATTAATTTTTGCCCCAAAATAAGTGTTTTCACGCATGGTGGGTGCCTACCAAATTTCAACAAAAAATCAAAAGCAGCTTAAGAAAAAAAAAATTCAGGTTTTTATTTTTTTACACTAACACAGTGCATCGTACGAAAGCAAGTCTATGGGCCAAATTTGCTCAAAAATAAATGAATATTTCAAAAATAATTTTGGATTTTAGAAAAAGCAGTGGCGTACCATTTTTTTTCTTCTTCAAAAATATTCAGTTCAAACCCCGTTATGTTATGTTGATAATGGGGTGTTAATACACTGCGACCTAAAAGATCTATTGTGTCCCCTTCTGTCGCCACTGCACTAAGAAAATGTCTCAATGCCTATAGCGACCCTTCCAATCCTATTTTCTCAAGGAAGTGTAGGATTTGAAGTGGCTTCAAGTTAGGTAAGTCTCCCTCTTCTATTTGATATCCTCCTAGATATAGTGCCCTTGGATTCTGGAGTGCTACACATTCAGTTAGGATGTGAATGGAGGTTTCGTCCTCCTCCTCACAGAATCTGCACTCACTATCCTCTACTACTCTCAGTTTACTTAGGTGTCCTTTTAGTCGGCAGTGCCCGGTAAGGATCCCTGTTACAATATGTAGCCTGTTCTTGCTCAGTCAGATGCAGGCTTCCAATCTTTTTTGGTTATATTCACCCAGAAGTATCTTGGCCTGTCTCAGCCCCAAGAGATTGTTCCAATTATCGGTTCTTCTACTACCCAATTCTTTTTTAATCTCTTCTAATATTATGTTACTGCTGATACCGCAGAACGGCTCAGGTCCTACAAAGGGTGTTTGAGCCCCTTTCCTTGCAAGACTATCTGCAATCTCGTTACCCTGTACCCCGTTATGTCCCGGGACCCAAGTGAGAGTAACTCTATTTTTCTCGCCTAGCTCATTCAAATTCAAACCTCGTACGGAAGTCACTGGTAAAAATTTAAAAAATCTTATACGTCAAAAAATGCTCCTTAATGATTAAAAGGTGTTTACAAAATTTCATAGAAATATCTGCAGTGATAAGAAAATTATGAAAAAAAATATATTTTTTTCTTAAAATTGTAACACCCTGTAGCTCAAAAATTAAGAGATTTACGACCTATGTTGATATTAACTTTTCTTCTTAAAATCACCCAAGGATTCACACCCTTAAGTATCGGCACTCAATTATTAAACACCCTGTATTTTCAGGATGTTTTTGACCAATCATATTACGAATATTTTGGGTTCACATATTTTTCATCTGAATTACAGTATTTGTTTGTTTCCAAGTCATTTTCGTTTATGTTCTCAACATAATCATACGTTATTTTCGTTCATATTCTCAACATAATCATACTATAACAATTTTTCGTGAATCATTTTCATAATTATACTTTGTATTGTGTTATTAATGTGCAGTGTTCAGTTTGAATATTTTTAATATTATAAATAATAAAATTAAATTTTATTTATTACTGTTTTTTTCTACTAATTTTCATACCACCTCGAAAACATTGATTCAATGTATTATAATTACTGAGCCACAGCAACGCGTGGCTGGGTCAGCTAGTTTAAATATAAAATCATGTTAAAAGTAAAAACGTAATATTCATATTAATACCTTTAGTCGGTCAATTAATTTATTAACTTCTTCTTTAAAACATTCATCACTGATGTCTACCTCAGCAATATTAGATTCGTACTCCGTTGTTTCTGATGGTTTTGTTTTCTTTATAGCCTTACTTTTTCTAACAGTAGGTTTTCTTTTAATTTTGTCACGCTCCTACTTATTTACTAATTTTCTTAGAAAATGGAGTGCTTCTCTATTAAAGCATTGCTTCCAAATTTTGATGTGCCAATTAACTCCATTATTGTAACGAAAAGCGCTCAAAACACACCTACTTTGGAAACCGTTTCTTTGAATGAGATTTAATCGTTTTCCCATATTGAAACGAGCAATAATATTCATAAATGATTCTGCTTTGTTGGTTGTTTCGTTGGCTAAAAGAAGGTGTGTTTTTGTTAAAAGTAAATTTAATACTGCGTATACATGGTGGTGAGCTATGCTTCCATCTTTATTAGTGTAAACCGCGAATTGTGCTGCCTTTACCAATTTTTGTGTGTTTAATATTTCTTTTCCTTTAAAGAAACGGTTCTAGTGTTCTTTTTTATTTTGTAGAGATGTTTGCTATAATTTTTAATGCAATGATTTGTGCATTCCGACTTTGTTACCTGAAATTAAAAATATAATGACGTAAACTAGTTTAACAGATATTAAAATGTGTACCTACCTGTACACGGAAAAATTGTTTATTATTCACCACTCAATATGAAATAGAAATATTCAAGAACCAAATCGTTTTTTTATACAACTCCCCCCTCCCTTCTACATTTCAACGTAATGAAAATAAATCAAAATATTTAAAATTTAATTTTTCGTTACTGTGATGTTCATAATTGTTTTCTCTAATGAGAATGAAACTCACTTTTCTTATAATGCAGGCAGTCAAAATTAAATTATTTTTATTTATTAATACTTTAATAAGATTTACAACCTTAAACTATGAACATTATGAATTTTAAAATCAAATAACTACTTCTTTGATTCTCTAAGTCTTATAGTAAGTATTATAATAATAAATTGTTTAGACTTAGGTACTTAATACCTACTTACGGAAAGTGAAATCATTTTTATTTAATCCCAGTATTTTTTAAATTTGTATCTTATATTTCTTATATTGTAAAACAATGAAAATGTGAGAGCAATTTGTTTTTCTGTCCTATGGAGTTAAAAATTCTTTTAAAATCAATATAAGAGGTAGATATTTATTTCTACATGTGTCAACGATATACGCCATCAAATACTATGGGATTTAAACCCGAATCGCCGAATAAAGTTTCAAGCTCTGCCCATTCCTTTATTAATGGTATTAATTTATGTACATCATTTTTATAAATCTAAACATTTCGTTTTCAGCCAAAGCAAAAATCGGTCATTTAATTATAGGTGATTATAAATTTTCTCCGTATTTAAAAAAATGAAATTTATCTTTTTTTGAAAACATGGATATAGCGATCAGTATGTAGGTATATAGAATTAATAAATACAAATAAAAAACTCGTTTTTAAAAAATGTAAAAATAAATAATTATATAATTACTTATTGCTTTGTAATAACTATTTAAATAAAATAAATAATATAACTATATTATTTTTTTGGTACTAAAATATTGATCTTCCCTCGTTTCCGTATCCAGATAGAAATGATTCTATACTAAGAACTCCGTGAGTAGCAAATAACAAATTCAACGGATCGATAATTCATTTTGGCGAGTAGTTTGTTTTACCAAATATTTGACTACAGGCACTACTGGTTAGGCAGTCCCGCAATACAGAATTCGACCGCAAATCCTTTGGAGATTCTCTCCTTAATGCTGATATATCTATAAGAATCATGAAGCTCTCTATAGTTTAAATTAAAAGTATCTTTTTTGTATTTTAAATAGCAGTTTTAATAGTTGTGACATTTGCTCCAAATATTAGTGGAGTTGGTAAGTTTAAATTTTGTATACTTGTTATTACATTGAGCCCATATTTGTGTGTGTCGAGCTGTGACCTATTTTGAATTTTAATGTTAAATATATACTATATTTGTTTTAAGAAAACATTGTGTTTCTTTTAATCTTCAGAGGTTTTAATTGCCGAATAAACCTCCTATATAGTTAATGGCAACGAAGCCAATTTAAGGCAATAGAGTCCTTACACGATCGAGTTCTGAATTTGTATATTTTGTTTGACAACTCCCGGGACACATATAGTCCCATAATTATTAAAAGGCACGTAAAACGTGACATTTTTATTAAAAACACGCTTAACGTGACAATATGATGTAAGGGGTTTTCTCGCCACAGAGAAAACGGTTCCTTACGAATGACGCTGGTTACGGGCGGTTCTCGAGCGCCAGATTTTTGGTAATGGTTTACTCCACAAACTCTCGAAACGGCGTCGAAAGTACTCGGGTAGCTACAGATGGAGATGAAAAATTCCAGGGGTCAAGGTCACTTAGACACAGGTAATAGGGTGCCACAAGTAACGGGCTTTAATCGTTGCTTGGGCTGGTACAGAATTAATCACTAGCTGAAATATAAGGGGGAAATAAATTTAGGAATTAACAACCAGTAATACGGCAGGTTAACATTGACACATATATTGTGGTTAACTATTTACAATAAAAAAATAAATTAAATATTTCAACGCCCACCCTCACGGTAATATGTACAAACCCTGAACAAAAATAATCAAACAAAACGGACGGAAATGACTTTCGAGTAGTCTCAATCAGACGTAAAGAAAAAAATGAAATCAATACTTATAATTATCACGGTCGCAGTAAAAGTTTATTATTGAATTGTTTATTCTGTTGTTGAGTTAGAAATGCAATTTGCTATTTCATTCGGCAGTATTATTTCGGTCGTAGCAAAAATTAACTGTTAAATTTTCTAATTGGTATTTACAATCAAATATAATTGAATGTTTCAGTAAAACAAAATATAATATTGGTTGCAGAGAATGCGAGGAGACAGGTTCGGGATAATACTAATTCCAGAGCTGAAACCGGGACCCTATAAGAGGTTTACTCACTAGTGGTTGGAAAGTAAAACCAACTAACAACCGGGATAGTACATTATCCCTGAGTGAACCGATCGTAATCACGAGTCGCTTCAAACTGGGGAATGATACTATTTAATGTCAATTGAATAACGGAGTTTTACATAAAACAAATTTAATAACCGGGATAGCACACTATCTCTGAATGAGGCGATCGTAATCACGAGCCGCTTCAGACAGGGGAATGATACTATTTGAGTTCACTTACAATAACGGAGACTAACGCAAATGAGGGTTTCAGACGGAAAATAAACTAATAACCGGGATAGCACATTATCTCTGAATGAGACGATCGTAATCACGAGCCGCTTCAGACAGGGGAATGATACTATTTTAGTTCTGTTGAAATAACGGAGACCTAACGCAAATGAATTCTTAGATATAGAATGAACTAATAGCCGGGATAACACCTGATCTCTGGATGAAGCGATCGTAATCACGAGCCGCTTCAAACTGGGAATGATGCTATTTAAATTTTCTTAAAATTTGCAGTTCGGAGAATAAAACAAAAGAAAATGCCTCGTCGCAATTCTACAAATATAACCAATTAAAACATTAGGCAATTCCCAAACAGTTCCAATTAATTATTTATTGGATAATGTTTTTAATAAACGGTATTATTTGTTAACGAAAATTTCTTGCAGTAGGAAAAATTGACTATAAGACTATATTTACGATTAAATGAAAAATAAACTAATTAACGGTTAAGCCTTCAAATAAACTAAAATGAAATGTATAATTTATTCACATAAATTTCCAGTAGTAGGAAAAATTAACTATAGACTATGTTTACAATCGAATGTAAAATAAATTGTTTAACGGTCAAAACTTTAAATAAACTAAAATGAAATGTATTATTTATTAACGGAAATTTCCAGTAGTAGGAAAAATTAACTATACGACTATATCTACGATTGAATAAAAAAATAAATTGTTTAACACTCAAAACTTTAAATAAACTAAAATCAAATTTATTATTTACGGAAATTTCCAGTAGTAGGAAAAATTAACTATACGACTATATTTACAATCGAATGTAAAATAAATTGTTTAACGGTCAAAACTTTAAATAAACTAAAATGAAATGTATTATTTATTAACGGAAATTTCCAGTAGTAGGAAAAATTAACTATACGACTATATCTACGATTGAAATAAAAAAAATAAATTGTTTAACGCTCAAAACTTTAAATAAACTAAAATGAAATTTATTAAGAACGGTGTATTCTAACAAGAATAAATTAAAGTATTTTTAAATCAAAACAAATGAAATCCTAACTCAACACGGAATAAATAAAATTAAATCGGTTTCAAATAGCACGGCTTAAAGTCTCGGGCACGAAAGAAATTATCAAAAAAAAAACTATCAACAAACTTTACCTCGCGGCGTGAAATAAATTTTCGGTATCGTAGGTATTTAGCGTTTAATCGACTATTAGATTTAACGGTGTCAAAGCAAGTGAAATTTTTAATTCCGTCTCGGACGTGGTTCAGCCGATGTATTCCCTTCCACATCAGAAAACCCCACCATGGTCGCGCGCGCTGGTAGAGCATCTCGAAGCTTTCGAACCGTGGTAATACGGAGGATATACAGGGCCTACCCATGAAGTTGAAATTAATTGAAAATAAAAAATTAATACCCGGAATTAATTAATAATAATAGTAATGAAAATTGACTTCATTACAATGAACCTGAATCGCTGCAGCAGCAAATAACTGTTGTTAGGACACCTCGTTCATTGCTCGATATTATTCCTATTTGCTTCTTTCCAGACAGAAACAAAATCTTTTAGTCCAGTAAATGAAGGCCAAAAACCATAACAACCTGGGCAACTGGTCCGGCCGCAACCATTTTTCTTTAATTTGCAGGTATTCGGGTGTATATCAAATTCTCAAAATCGCAACCACCTGGAATTGGTGGAACAGGGGGAAAATGGCTCTGGAGTTCCCGAAAATCCGTTTTTCGACGATATCTGCCGAAATATGACCTTTAGAGCATTTTTGTTCAGACAAAAGATGAAGAGCAGTTCATTACCTATAAAAGGTGTCCCTATGGATTTTTTCGCTACGCCAATATTTTTTGCAAAAACAGCGGGTCAAAAATTTACCTTTTTCAGAAAGTTGAAATCCGGCGTTTCCTTATCAAAATCTGGGGTCAAGGGCCTGCAAAGAGACTAATTTCTATGTTTAGGCCTCTAAGCACCAATAGTAGAGGGTGCCACCGTGCTTTTTCGCAGTCACGAAATAATTACGGCCATGAAGTGGAGCCATGGGAACGATCGATTTTTTAATAACTCTCGGGATCATAACTGTTATTACTGTCCCTAAAAGTGAGCCTTTGGCCTACTTTGATTGGGTAGCCAAATCCTGAGAATGATTACATGCGAATGGGACCGAAAATAGAGGCTAATGTTGGGTATAAATTTTATCATGTGGTGAAATCTACGAGTCTCCAGGGTTTACTAATTTATGGAAAGATTGAAACATTCGGAATGATCCTCGACAAGGAATTGAACTATTTGTCGGAATTTTCGCAATTTTTCGCAATAATTTATAATTCACTAGTTTTTGAAAATAAGGCAAAGAATTGACGACGACAGCTCTTGTGGTACCTTGCATTTAACGCTACAAGATTAATCAATGTTATTCTTTCCAACAAGTCTTTGCACACATCCAAGTCAATATTATCCTTGATTGCTTCGATAAGTTCTTCCTGTAATGCTGAATCCCGAACAAGATTGAACCGTTCACATCGACCTCGCATTTTCTGCTTGTGTGCTATGGAAGCTGGTAGTCCACAGAAGAAACAGTTGGCTTGGAAATTAAATCGTGGACAGCTTTCTCGCCTTTTTTTCCTCTTAGGGCTGACTAAGTGGTCATATCGCGTTGTCGAGTCCTTGGTAAAGCCTTTGTTACCGATACCCAACTTACCCCTTTTCATTACCGAGTACCTTTTCCTACACCGTTCATGCACTTCGACAGAGGATTGCTTTTCCAGGAAAACATGGTGATTATCCTTCCTGAACTTGGAAACATTTATGAAAGTTTCTAGCCCTCGTGCAACCTTTACAACATTTTCAATCAAAGGTTCATCACAAATGAAACACACATCCGTTCTATAGTTCTCGCCGACTTCCATTTTCTAGAGGAACAAACAAGATCCACCAAATTAATAAATTAATGTTCCTTATTTTTAACTTACATTACAACAACGAACCCTTACCCTGTGCTCCAAAAATAAATCAGCTAAAAAAACTTCAATATCTTCCGATTTTTTGTCTGATAAGTCAACAATAACAGTGATTTCACTTTTTCAAATTCACTAATAAATGTATTGTGAAAAAACTCCGATTCTTCAATATTAAAAATGTAAATTGTTGACAAACAAAGCAGAAAGCACCCATACCATGTGTTCACGCACAGTAACAGGCTTCTCGACACGTTACACGTGGACGCATCAATTGTAGAAACTTTTGAGAGAAAGTTCTTTCTCGTGCATTCAACAAAATATGTCATATACATATTGATGAAAAGGCCAGAATGTGACCTTTCATTGAGTAACATCCTTGACCCGAAAAAACTTCACCGTGAAAAGAAAATAACCCCCAAAAAAATAATGTCCATTTTTCAGTTTTCCGGAAATTTTCCAGATTTTCCTGGTAACTCGGAAACTTGGGCCGAAAATGAGTGTTGTATCGGCAAGGGGACATTCTAATATTCTCAATGCTATGCGTTGAAAGTCACACGGAAAAAAAATTGTAGAACAAATTTCTACAATTATAGATTTTTTCTCTACAATAAATAGTACATATAGGGACAGGGACAATTTGTAGTAAAAATTTCCAAATATTTGTGGAGAATGTATTGTAGAGTTATTATCTACAATATTTAGTAAAAATATCCAAATGCATCATAAGAATTGTTCTACATATTGTTATAATTTTTGCTATTCATTGTATGAATTTATATTAAAAATGTACTGCGTTTTATGAAAATAAATACGAAAATTTTACACAATAAATAGTAAAAATTCATACAAATTGTAGTAATTTTTAATAAAACTTGTAGTAGTATTCCATAATAATTATAATTATAACCTAGAAAAAAATGTTCCTTAATAAAATATTCAATTTATTGTTTTAATATAACAGATACAAAGTCTTAATTACATTATGTAATAAATAACTGTAATAATAGCTAGCACCCTCAGTCGGCTTTTCTGCACCTGAAAAATATGAAATAAAAATTAATAACAATTGAACTGTTCATACCCTTAAAACGGGGATATTTATCACCTTTACACTGATTTGGATATTAAATGACTAAGTCAGATAACTAACAAAAATGAGAAAGTAGGTATGTCACAATTAAGACAAAAAACATCATTGAATTTGGCACAAAATTCGATCGTTGGCCACAACTATTTTTTTTTAAATAATCTACTAAGGTTATTTAAATTAGTTATCTACAGGTAAATTATTCAGAAACAATAATAAATGTACTTACCACCAATAGAATTTATTATTAAAATTTTCTCAAACGCATCGGTGCTTTTAATATAATAATGTGTTATAGGTACGCGTATATATGTACCATGCTTTGTTATGTGAACATGGCGAACGGCTACTGCTGTCTGGCCATTTACGATCGACGTCAGAAAACGTTGGCCAATAGCAGAATCCTGTTTTGTTCACATGACTTAAAATTTCTACAATATTATAGAATATTTTTGAACAAAATTGAATATTTTTCATAAGAAGGGATGTAAATTATTACTATTTTTTGTAGAGAAAATTACTATTTTTTGTAGAGATAATTATTAATATTTGTACAAATTTTTTCAGAAGTTAGTAGTAGTAATTACGATAATTGTAATAAATTTCTACTTCTACAAACAATAGTAAAATATACTAAACATTGTGGAATTCTTTCCTATTGTTGTAGCATTTTATTCGACAATTCAATTGCTACAATAATTAATAGTTTTTAACTATAAATTGTAGTAAAATTTTCTACAAATTGTTAAGTATTTTTCTACAAGTCTACTACTACAACATTGTAGTAAAATTTTCTAGTCACATTTTTTTCCGTGCAATTTGGTAATTAATTATCAATAAAATTAACGATAAACCGAAGCGTTTGCAAGAACTCCAAAAATCCACGAAACACGCTGTTTATAAAAATACCCAAAAATTTCTTTATTGTCTCTTTCGGAATATATTAAGCACCTCCCAAAGCCCCATTATTCACAAGGATTCGGTGAAATTACTCTTATTGAAAAAAATATGAATAAATTCATGAAAGGGTACAAAAATCGAGCAAAAACTAACTTTGCCCGGATTTTTCAATAATAATGAGAAATCCAATAAAGAAAAAAAAACACAATATTATAGCCACAGGTTCCCTCTTTCATCTAAACTTTGAATCGTGAAAAAATAAAAATTAAAAATTTTGTAATTTTCTGGGGGCGTCATTCACTCTCTAGATGCCGCGCAGGAGCTAAAAATGGAGGCTGCGTTCAGGGTTAATTATCTCGAAAACTATCAAACTGTTGACAAAAATGATAAGGATCATTTTAGTGGGTTTTTAACTGCTCTTCATTTTTTGCCCTAAGGGTCATGTTTCGGCAGATAAACGGCAGATATCGTCGAAAAACGGATTTTCAGGAACTCCAGAGCCATTTTCCCACTGTTCCACAAATTCAAAGTGGCTGCGATTTCGGGAATTCAATATACACCTGAATACCTGCAAATTAAAAAAAAAAGGGTTGCGGCCGGACTAGTCGCCCAGGTTGATATCTTCGTTTACTGGACTATTTGGTGGCTTTGTGGATGTAGTTCTCACCTCTGTTTCATCCATATTATAAATCATTTCAGGCACAATATGGTCGTTTTCCATTATTTCTTCCAATAAATGATAAAATTGGCCGACGGCTTCACGATTAAAACCCTTTTTTGTTGCTACTGATGTAGGTTCTGTGGCTCTCAGAAATAAGTTTTTCTGTCCCAATTTAAAGTTTTTAAACCACCCTTTACCGGCTGCATTTTGTGTGGAACGTCCCTCTTTTCCTTTTTTCTTAGCAAATCCGGCTAGTTGAAGAAATTCTATGCGTGTGAGACAAAAAAAATCGAATCCATCTTAAGCACATAACTAAGTAAGTCTGCTTCCTCTTGTGGAGTAAAAGCAGTTAAAAAGCGACCCAATTTTTTATCAGCACGATTTGACTTTATATGTCTATGCAATGTGGCATAGGGAATGCTATATCTTCTGCTTGCATTTAAAACGGAGGATCTGTTTGCTTCTAACATAGCATTTCGCATATTTCCTTTTGACCAATTGGCTAATTGGTCTTGCGTTTATAGTTGTATGCCATCTAAAAAAAAAATAATCTATTTAAAAATTTATAGAAAAGATTGTAGTTGACTTGAGCGAAATAGGACAGGCAAAAGGGATAGTATTCATTTTGCTCGGCACCGTTTTGCCCGACTAGCACTAAAAAAAATTCAATGTCTGAATAAAAACAAAAACTAGCATAAATAACATGAAGTAAGTAGTAGGTGAATACAACACGAGAGAAATTGAAACTAAACTAACAAAACACTTATTTTAAATATGGTATATAGAGAAATAAAAAATAAACAAATTTTTTGTTGAAAAAAGCATATTAGTTACCAGAAATCAGAATTTGTATTTTCGTCATATTCCCATTCCTTGGTTCTTAAATGATTAATATATTTTTACCAAGTTTGCAGCTCTATCGGCACCTAATCTGTTGTGAAAAATATGAACTAACATATTAATCCATATGAAGAAAAAATCCGCTAATTAGGTGCAGATGAAGCTGGACATAAGAACAAAGATAACATATAAGTACAAAATTCATCTGGTATTTTATTTGTTTTTTTATTTTTTATTAGCTTCCACCATTTCTTTGTTGAGAATTTTTGTTCTTCTTTGAAAAGTGTTGCGGAGAACATATCTGTATCCTTAATATTGAACGATAACATCACCTTCTTTTTGATTTCTACGATGTGAATTGTACTTAAGGCTGTTCTCGCGATACACTATTTACCTCTTACCACATATCTTGCTCATTTATGATCAGAATCATTTCATTTTTTAATGAGGTATTCAGAAGGAAAACCCTACCAATCTGTAGGTTTTAAATGTTTTTATTACAGCCTAGTTTTTTAAATAAAAAATTGGAACTAGAATAAAATTTTGTCAATTTACAAATATCAATTTTTTAAAACCTACATATTGTAGCTGATTTTTTTTCCTATCCTTTTTCTATTTACAAGTTTTTGCTAAAATCAAAAATTAATTGGATTTTGAGGTAAGCCGTTTCTCAATAATATTTTTATTTGGAACCGGTGAAAACAATATCGCTCTCTCGCGTCTCCCTACCTCCTCCGCTGAATCATCTCAGTCGGGGATGGAAAATGTAAAGTGAATTGGCCAGAGTCTAATTAGCCCATTATCCGTTTTAAGCGTGAGCGTGATATGTTAGTGTCGTTTATTTTTACTGTTTTTTGGATTGTTGTATTGTACAAATATGGGAAAAGGGAAGTTGAGTTATAAAAGAAAAAGTCGTGCAGTTACCAGTAAAAGGTAAGATTATATTTTATTACACATTTTCATATAATTATGTTTTTACTAAAGAAATAACATTTAGTTTCGGAATATTCATAATATAAAATTATATTAATTTTTAATTTATTGTAGATATAAAAATAATATTTATTTTTTATTTGCAGGAACCTACCTAATACGTTCAAATTGTCGAAAACATGTACTTCTAGACGATCTATTCTACAAAGTATTGAAAATAATCCGTAAGTATAATTGACAAGTTAATTTTTTATTTACCCATTTTTTATTTAATGAAAGAGGTCAATAACGGAAACTAATTTGTTTCAGAATCAAAGATCAACCCGAGCATGAATATGGTTCAGAATTAGAAGTGGAAATGGAAGAAAAAATTGAAGATAAGACTCCATTATTTGACATGCATAATATTGGTAGAAGGATTGTTGACATGTCTTACTTCTTTAAGGAACTATGTTCTTTTGACAATCACTCTCCTTTTGGTTGTGGTTTTAAGGACATGGACATAATTAACGAAACCAAAAAAGGATTAATAAGTACTTTCGAATGGAAGTGTAGGATGTGTGGATGGAGTAAAAAACTTTCAACAGAATCTGAAAGTACAGAAATGAATGTGAACTCCGCCGCGGTCTTGGCGACACTTTCAACAGGATGTGGACATTCGCAAATGGTTGAACAGCAGGCAATTATAAACATTCCTCAAATGTCATATCGCCAGTATGCTGATCATAATGAAAGCATTTCCCATAATGTGTATAAGGCAGCTAGGGAAGCGATGCAAGAGGCTGGAAAAGAAGAACTGCAATTAGCTCGAGATATTGGTGAAGTGGATAGAGAAGGCAATGGATTGATTACAGTTATTGTTGATGGAGTGTGGTCGAAACGTTCATATAAAGTTAACTACAATGCTTTATCAGGAGTGGTAAGTATTTAATGCTATTTCATTTTAAATTATTGATAGTTTTGGCCTTTACTTGATGAAAATCCATATTATTAAAATGACAAAAACCAAACATGGTAGATTTTCACTTTTTTATTTAAAAAATTAAAATTAAAAATTGCGCGACAATTGTTTCGAAGCACAACTTATTCTTCAAATGTGACTAATTTACATTTTTAATATATATACAAAATAAACTAATTAGTTAAAGTACCTACTCAAGAAAATATATTAATAAAATTCTAAGAAGGTATTATCATTACCAGGATTATCTCACAGAAAACTAAGAACAGGTAAAGAGATTTAATAAAGGTTAGTTAATAATATCTAATTGATCACTTAAGAGGTTATTTGAATTTTTAATTCTATTTATTTCAAGCGTTTCTAAACAGTTTAATTTAATGCCTTTATTTTTAATATAACTATTGTAATATATTCTGAATAGTTTTTTGACCAATATACAATTTTACCACAATTTAATTTATGTAGGTACTTCCGATTTATTATTGGAATTAATTTTAACCTCATTGTTTTTAATATACTTCCGAAGCGTATTATTGGTTTAAAAAATACGTTAATAATTTGTTTTATTTTACACTATCTTCTTGTTTCATATGTACTTGAAGAACGGAACTTTCAAATGAACGAAATTATTTCAATTTAATTCGGTTATCATAAATTAGTTAAATATATGTCTTGCAATTATTTAATGATAATAAAAAGAAAACTGTAATATATTCTTTTTTATAATGTACTTAGAGTAAATACCTTCTGAACAAAACTCGTTTTTTAACCCTCAAAATAGTAAAAGAAAGTATTCTAAAAGAACCCTTTAAATTACGTATTTTTTACTAATGTCCGGATGAAAACACCCCGTTAAATATTATTGAATAAATCATTATAACATATATTCATAAGATTAAAAAAATCAACCTCAAAAGTGCATCGGAAACCACCACAACCCCTAGAATTAAATATTTTCCTTACCTGCATACATATTTTTTGCTATCGCGCCAACAGACAGACCGACGGAATGGGGAAAACATGTTTTTCGTAATCTGGGGATTCTAAAACGTGAAAATCTGAAATAATCTCGGAGGGTGATTTTTTCACGATTACAATACTTCCCTTTTATGGAAGGAAGTAAACAGAAACTAAAATGCTACATCATTGTAAGGTACCTAGATAGTCTAGGAGAGGTTAGGTTTTTTTTTTCTATAAGTAACAAGAAATTATACGATTCTATGGGTTTCATTAGGGGTGCTTTCCCATGCACTTTTAATGCTGAATCTTTTTTAAAATTAATCAGTAAAATCTAGCGGGGTTTCTTTTTTCAATCAGTAACAGAATAATATATGATTCTAAGGGTCGTAGCAGGGGTGGTTTCCGATGCATTTCAAATACTAAATCTTTTTAAAACAAACGAATAAATTATATAATGATTTAATCAATCAAATCTGGCGGGGTTTCTTCTATCTATAAGCAACAGGAAAATATTTAATTCTAGGGGTTGTGGTGTTGGGGTGGTTTCCGATACACTTTTGAGGTTGAATCTTTTTTAATCTTATGAATATAGGTTATAATGATTCATTCAATAATATTTAGCGGGGTGTTTTCATCCGGACATTAGTAAAAAATACGGGTTCTTTTAGAATACTTTGACTATTTTGAGGGTTGAAAAACGAGTTTTGTACATAAGGTATTTACTCTAAGTACATTATAAAAACAATACGATATAGATTCTTTTTATTATCAATAAATAATTGCAAGACTCATATTTCACTAATTTATAATAACTGAATTAAATTGAAATAATTTCGGTCAGTTGAACGTTCCGTTCTTCAAGTACATTGTTTCCTAACTTTTTAAAAATGAATATAAATATTTTCAGGCTTGCATAATTGGTGCTAAGACAGGCAAAATTCTGTACGTTGCTTCCAAGGACAAATACTGTACCATTTGCACTCGAGCATCTTCAAAAAATGAAGAACCTTATCAACACAATTGCTCAAAAAACTGGAGTGGCTCGTCTACTGCCATGGAGTCCGCAATTATTTTACAGGGCTTTAAAAACAGTGTTGTGATGCATAAGTTAAAGTACATACGTCTTATCGGCGATGGAGATAGCAGCGTATACAAAAAAATTTGTGAAACAAGACCATATGGACCAATGGCTGTTACAAAAGTTGAGTGTACCAATCACCTTCTGCGAAATTACTGTACGCATTTGCGAGAACTTGCCAGTAAAAAAAAAGTACTAAGGATATGTATGTAAAGCCCGAATTGAGGAAAATTTTATCATCGAGGATATTACAATTACGGATTGCCGTAAAATCAGCAATCTTGTACCACCGAAAAAATACTATTAATTTTAATCAGCAGGTTCAACAGTTATCGGCTGACATCAAAAATTGTCCATACCATGTTTTTGGAAGACATAATAAATGTGCAGATTATTTTTGTAAAAAGGAAAAAGCAGATAAGGATTATGTAACAGAGATGGAAAGCTCTGGATTAATGGAGGATATAGTTTCTGCTGCCAATAGATTGCTCCAAAATACTCAAAGTTTGATACTAAATATGAATAATAATGCAGCAGAAACTTATAATTCGGTAGTGGCTAAATTTGTTGGGGGAAAGAGGATAAATTTTGCTATTAAAGGAGGCTATGGTGTAAGATGCAAAGCAGCAGCCGTATCGTATAACAAAAGAGAAAATTACATTGCCACTTTACATCAAACCACAAGCATTCAAGAACTTGGAATACACTCACAGTCGTTCATCGCTAAGTTAAAGAATAAGAGAAGCAAAAGATCTCTCAGAGGACCCCAGATAAAAAAAAAGAAAACAACCGCACCTGCCGATAAGGAGTATGGAATGCCGGATAATGATATTCTAGATTTAGAAGATAGAAAACAAAAGTTTTTGGACAGTTTACCAAATTCAAGAGCCGAAATACTAGAAATTGAAATTAAAACAAGAGGGCAAGCCAGGAACACCTGTTGGAGAGAATATAGAAGTAATATGCTTACTGCTTCAAATTTCGGCACAATATGCAAATTAAAGAAAACCACGGACCCGAAAAAAACTGTTCATAACATTTTGTTTTCTTCATTCACAAATTCCAAAGCAACTAATTGGGGCAAAGAACATGAAAGCCATGCCAAAGAAGCATTTGAAAAACATTTTCAGAAAGAGGTTAAAGATTGTGGTTTATATATCTACGATAAACTTCCTTTTCTGGGGGCAAGTCCGGATGGAGTAATAAACACGTCAGAAATAATCGAAATAAAATGTCCTTTCTCATGTGCCACAATGACACCCGAAATGGGAGTTGCAGAAGGAAAGATTAAATATTTGGAAGAAAAAAATGGTACATACAGTTTAAAGAGAAACCATAATTATTTTTATCAGGTTCAAGGACAACTGGCAATAACGGGAGCACAGTACTGTTTTTTTAATGTATGGACTCCATTAGGAATGCTCACAGAAAAAATTCCACGGGATGATAAATTTTGGGAAGCGATCAAACCAAAATTAAAGGATTTTTATCATAAATATATTTTAGAAGCAATTTTAAAAAATTCTTCCTAATTACTTTTCTGTTTTTTTATTTATAAAAAAATCGAAGGCCGATTAAATAAATTGTACAAATTAAATATTTTTGTTTTATTTTATAGCCAGTAAACAGTCAGTATTGTGATAAAATGAAGGGGGAAATTAATAAATGATCAGCAAAATTAATACTGAGCAAAATTCAGAAAAAAAAAATTTGTTCATCCAACCAGGTATTATGAATAATATACTGACAATTTTGCATGATATACTGATCACTTTATTGTGGCTCTTAAGAAATTATAGGTTTTTTAAAACCAACTTAGTGTCCGCTATCTACTCTAACCTATGGCATTTCCAAGTTAATTACCCTCTATATCATTAATTTAAAAAATAAATACCAACTGTAAGATTCATTTAATACTATAAAAAAATCTGCTAAATAATTTACACAAGTCCTTGCCTCAATTCGTAAACAGCGCATTTTATTATCTACATAGCATAAATTCACATCAACAGTCTTGTGTACTTTATTGATTTCCATATGTATTGAATAACAAAGAAAGTCATTTTATTTTTCTAAATTCAACAAAATTATTATTTAAATACTTTTTACTGTTTCTCAAAAATAATTTTATTTGTGATTTAAGTTCGCGAATTACGGAACCGACAGAACCACCGATAAATATTACAATCCGGCAATGCTGCTTCCCTTTGGACTGGCAAGACACGGCTAGCGCCGTGATCGTTGAGCTGGGCGAAGGCAGTTTTGTTGCCAAGTCGTGTAATGCAAATATTAGGGAAAGTAACAAATTATTATATTCTGCAAATATATGCAATACACAGACCAATTCGGCCAGTCCGCGTCTCCGGTGTAGTAAATGCCGATAGAGAGAGACGTTCAATTTGACTGCGGGAGGAAACAAGAGAGAAGTTATTACACGTAATTGTTGTTCAGAAATAAAGAAAGTGCCTACGTGTAGACTTACTTTATGAAATGGATGAGGGCTCTCTCAACTTTGCCAAAACGAAAACCGGTGAAACAGCCTTAAGAGGTGATTTAGCTCAAATTGGTGATACTGCGTGGATTCATAAATTGCCCAGGACAAATAAAATCAGAGTAGTGTGACGGCCCGCCCCCAGGCCCCCTCTTCTTTTGATTTTGTTCTTGTGTTTTTACTTTGAATGTTATTTATTTATTTACCTCACAAGTTTTACTTTACTTTAAATTCTATACTTACTGTAATTTGGCCTTTTTCCTCTAGTAGTAGAAGTGATCGTCTAGTTAATTAATTGATATTTTATATACCCACGTTGTGATAATGTTAATTAAGGTAAACCAGAATTCGATGCAAAGTTTGGTGCAAATTGATAAATAAAACATACAAATTCATATTTAAACTCTTATTTATTTTTCATACTTTAAATGTGATGCAATAATTAGCAAAGTATTTTACAATTGTTACTATTTACTGAGATCTCACTTGAGTCCCGTTCAAACGCAGACCATATTCATTTGCTATCAATATATATCCTATTTAGGTTGATGACCAACAGAGTTAACAAACAGCGTCAATTCGCCAGTTGATTAACTATAGTGTTGTTGTTTATATTCTGATTTAGGTTGATGACCCACGAAGTTAACGAACAGCGCCAATTCACCAGTTGATTAACTATTGAGTTGATGTTGATTTGATTCTATTGTAGATATATACAGGTTGCACCCTCTTAGGTAAATATTACGATGAGTATAGAGGTGATGACCAACGGAAGTAACAAACAGCGCCAATTCGCCAGTTGATTACCTTACTATGTTGATTTCACATATACTTTGTTTCAAACCTTGTAGAACGGGTTGCTTAGCGTATAGGTGTCCCCCCTTGAGCTAACGAACAGCGTATTCGCCAGTTGGTTAACTTACTATTAAATTTTACCATCTTGGTTTGTACAATTTATCCAAGATAGCACAACCCTGTATATTTCCAAAATATTGATCTTTATAATTTCTATTGATATGACTTAATACAACCCTGTATGTATTTTAATATTGATTATTATAATTTCTATTGAAATAACTTAATATAACCCTGTATATTTCTTAATATTGATTCTTATAATTTCTATTGAAATACTCCAAATTTCACCCATCCAAAACAGATGTTATCCTATCTTTCGGGGTGTATGACCTGAAGGCCATGTGGTTTATTGGTTAAATTGATAGTATTTTACAGCAAATGTCAGGCCGCCCCTAAACGAAACCGGGGTGGTATCTCAAAGAAGGTTAAATAAATCTTTTGACTCACCATTGAAAATACAGACATTAAATTATGTACTAATTTCATCTAGCGTCGTGGAAGGCGTCGATGTAGGTACGTCGCAGGCTTGGGCGTCGAGGCGTCCATCGTCGAGACGTCTAGCGTCGTGATGGAAGGGAAGGTATTTAATACGGTACTGTATTGGGACAGATATACGGTAGAATTAAGTAGGTGGTGCGGGACGTGATATTATGAAGGAAATAATTATGGACGACAAAGCGTCGGAAATAAGGCGTGGGACGTTGAGCGTCGAAATGAGTGTATGGTAGGAAATACTTAGATGGTGAGGAATGTGACAGCGTTCGAGACGTAGGAAGTAGGATGGCAGATTATATAACTGGGTACAGATAATAAAATGTATGCTTGCACATCAAATGATAAAAATTGAATGAATCCGAGCTCATTTTCGTCAGACTTTTTATACACCGTTTAATCGTTTCTGTGACGTCTCTATCGTTTTGCTTCTCATAGAAAATACGAATGTAGGTGCAAAAGGGGGTGGGTTATTTATTACTTGCCTTGAAAGTTTTGTGTATCGAAATATTGTCGATATCGGTCTGAACATCGAAACTAGGAAGATAAGCGAGATAAGTATTTCAACGATAATTACTTCGTAAACAGAAATACGGCTTATGGTGTTTTCTTTGCCTGAGAATTCGGCCACGTGCATCTTTTACGGACGTGGTTATAGCTATTATTTATTAGGTGTCGTAAATAAGATTTAATTAGCTGGGAGATTTTTTTCGTTAAATGAAGCATTTTGAATTTAAAAGAATGGAACATTGTATTTAATAAATGGAATTAATAAATTATTAAGGTACCTGGGTGCGGTAGGTTACAGTAGCTTGACCTGTTTGCAGGCCAAAGTCTACTTTACGATAAAATGAAAGATACTATATTGCGGTAACGACAAAAATGCTGAGCGTCACCAACTTTTTGAGTAACTTGGAAAACTTATCTAATTTTATATGCCCTGTTTAATTGAGTCCGTCTCTGGTATTTAAAGTTATCTGTATGAGTTCTGGCAAATAAAAGAAAGTGAGAAAATTTAATACATTTAATAAAAAAATAAAAAGTGAATGTATACAATATAAATTAATAATTAATGAGTAAACGTGAAAAAAAAAAATGAATTAAAATTGACTGATAGATAAAAAAATGAATTGAATGAAGTTGAATATATATTGACATTCTAATTCGGTACTTCCCTCTCGTATGTCGTGGACAATCCGCCTTTACTTAGATATTTGTAGCTTGAAACTTGAAAAACTACGTAACTCTGAGCTTCTTGGAGAAACTACGTAACCAGAATTTGGAGTTTAAAGCTTGGAGTTTCTTGGAGCTTCTTGGAGCCACTACAGGTTTAAAATAAAAATAACCTCAGTAACAGTAAAAGTACATATACATGCCAGTTTGGAAATCTAACGGACTTATGCATAAACGGGACAAATATTAAAGTTACATTGTCTGAACAGAATATAAAATATCGGGACATATAACATCTGAACAGAATATAAAGTATTTATAAGGCCAAAATAAGTTATAACAATAAGTTTTACATCATCTGAACAAAATATGAATTATTTATAAGGCCAAAATAAGTTAAGAGCCATAGATTTCCGTTTAAACGGTATTTCCAAACTGACTTATAATTCAATTTAGTTGCCTTCCCGCGTATATATCAAAGTATCAAACAAAGTTTGAAAATATTAGTTAAAGTAGCTATAATTTATATAAAATAAAACATAAATAACCGGCATGATGTTAATAAAAAAGCAAAAGGCCAATCCTTTCAGTTTTCCAACGAAATCCAGCAACATGTTAAAATATAAGGTAAAAGAAACATTACCTGACAATTATCCCAACGTTAATATACAATAAACACAGATAAAGGAAGATAACTACGGAAATCTACTTATGGTAGCTAATTATTTATCGGTACAAAATACCACATTGGACTCGATAAACCAAAAGGACGATTGAATCCTCACGAATCGGTTTTATCTCGGCGTGGTTGTTCAAAGAAACACGGTACTTGTGCAAACCGTACTTTGCGAAGAAGTTGTTGTTAAAAATAAATTTGAAATTAATTTAAAATTAATTTCACGTAACAAGTGATGACAGAAACTTGTTAATAAAATTTTTCGGATTTGCTGGCAGATGTAAATGTTATTAAGGTTTATTATGACTTACAGCTTCTGCACTTGCACTATTTTTTACTGAAGCAATAAAATGCACGTTAGGAACTCGATTAGTAAGTTTCATAACATGAATTGAAATATAAACCACAGAAACACGGGTGTTAATGTAGAGCGATAAGGTAAACACGTCTACACGGTGTCGCTACAAAATAACGGTACTATTAGATGTCGAATTAAAATTAATATACTTTTCGTTTTAGTTTTCAGGTCGCCTAGAAAAAATCTGTTCAACGCCCACTTTGAAAGATGCTACGAAACTTGTTTCTACTGCGGCCAGTTTTTTCTAACAAAGTCACAGTGTCTGTATCATTTTATTGTTGTTCATTGTGTGAAGAAAGTTATAAAAGTTTATGACCGAAAATATAGACAACATAAACATTTGCAGGGTAAAAATAGTAATGAAAAGCTGTTGCAGTGTGAAATTTGTTCTAAAACATTTCCAACCGAAAGAAATTTAAATAATCATTTAAAAGTACATACTCGTAAAAACTTTTTCAAATTTGGATTATGTTTGAAACAGTTTAGCAAAAAAAGCAATTTAAAAAGTCATTTAAAAATTCACATAGGAGAAAAACCGTTCAAATGTGAAATATGTTTGAAACAGTTTACAGAGAAAGGCAGTTTAAAGTTGCATTTAAGAACTCACACTGGAGAAAAATCATTCGGATGTGAAATATGTTCGAAACAGTTTATCCGGAAAGGCGATTTAAATAGTCATTTAAGAATTCACACTGGAGAAAAACCGTTTAAATGTGAAATATGTTCGAAAAAGTTTACCGAAACATCCAGTTTAAAGAAGCACTTAAAAATTCACACAGGAGAAAAATCGTTCAAATGTGAAATATGTTCGAAACAGTTTATCCAGAAAATCAATTTAAATAGCCATTTAAGAATTCACACTGGAGAAAAACCGTTCAAATGTGAAATATGTTCGAAAAAATTTACACAGCCATCCAGTTTGAAAAGACACTTTAAAATTCACACAGGAGAAAAATCGTTTAAATGTGAAATATGTTCGAAACAGTTTATCCGGAAAAACAATTTAAATAGCCATTTAAGAATTCACACTGGAGAAAAACCATTCAAATGTGAAATATGTTTGAAACAATTTATCCACAAAGGTAGTTTAAAGGTGCATTTAAGAATTCACACTGGAGAAAAACCGTTCAAATGTGAAATATGTTCGAAAAAGTTTACCGAAACATCCAGTTTAAAAAAGCACTTAAAAATTCACACAGGAGAAAAATCGTTCAAATGTGAAATATGTTCGAAACAGTTTATCCAGAAAAGCAATTTAAATATTCATTTAAGAATTCACACTGAAGAAAAACCGTTTAAATGTGAAATAAGTTCGAAAAAGTTTACCGAAATATCCAGTTTAAAAAAGCACTTGAAAATTCACTCTGGAGAAAAACCGTTCAAATGTGAAATATGTTCGAAACAGTTTTTCCATAAAAACAACTTAAATAGCCATTTAAGAATTCACACTGGAGAAAAACTGTTCAACTGTGAAATATGTTTGAAACAGTTTATCCACATAGGCTCTTTAAGGGCGCATTTAAGAACTCATACTGGAGAAAAACCGTTCAAATGTGAAATATGTTCGAAACAGTTTACCCAGAAAGGCAGTTTAAAACGCCATTCAAAAATTCACACATAAAAAAAACTGTACAAATGTTAAAGAAGGTAATTTATCAAGAAAGTCGATTTAAATAAGCACTTAAGACCGCTCCATAGATGCAAACGAACTTCTATGAATTTTTTTCACCACCCCGCGCAGGTAGCAAAGGCGTAAAATAATTCAGGACAACTCGTACTCGAATGTCACCGGAAATTGAAAACTATAGACCAATCAGCTATTCGCGACAGTGAGATACTTCTCTAATTACTGTCTTATAAGATAAATTATGTTAATATTTATTTATTTATTTATTTATTTGGGTTACACCATCCTACAGTATAAAACCAATTACAGGATGGACACAAAAATAATTACAATTACAGTATAATTTGCATCATAAAAATAACACAATATTACATATTAAAAATAGCATAAATATATATAAACAAAAAATAGTTTAATAAACGTTTTAACTATCATAAGAAAACGAAAAAACTCCGTTAGGAGAAAAAATTACGTTGACTTATGATAATTAACTCAATCCACATCTAAGAGTTTTATTTCTTTAATTGAAATAGAAAATTTTGAAGTTCACAAAAATTTTTAAACATAAAATACATTGGAGAAAATTTTAAAATATTTGTCCTGGGAGTCTGAAAATAGAAATACAAAGGGGAGCGAGTTCTGATACTAGGAACATTAAATATTAGTTGACGAAGTAGTTCGGGACAGTCAATTTTATAATTAAATAATTTGTAAAGAATGCAGATGGAATAACATTTCCTGCGAGTACGTAATTCAAGGATATCAAATCTATTCAGTAAGATGGTTTGCGGAATATTGCGAGTAGGGTAGACACCATCTAGCTTGCACCACAAATATTTGACTAATTTTCGCTGAATTTTTTCTAATGCCTGGCTATGTACTTCATATCCATGACTCCAAACAATGGACGCATATTCTAGCTTACTACGTACAAAACTGTAAAAATAATTTTTAAAGTGTTAGGCTCAGAGAACTGGCGTCCATATCGAATGACAGAACTCAAATTTCTGTATGCCTCTTTTTGTTCAATAAAGTTTAACTTAGCGTCGAAAAGAACACCAAGATCTCTAAAAGAAAGAAATTTATTGATGGTAATATTGTTGACAATGAAATTATACTCAATCGGATTTAGTTTGCAAGTGAAGCTGATAGAATTGCACTTAGATATGTTTAGTGGTAAGTTGTTAGAATTACACCAAAGGTTCAATTTATTTAGGTTCTCCTGCATAATCAAACAGTCATCAATACTAGATATTGATGACCTATGGTGGTCCTACAACTGAACCTTGAGGGACACTGGAAGAAGCTTTTATACAAATTGACTGAAAATATATGGTCCTATAATTTAACAGGACATTTAAAACTCATTATTTACTTATAATTAGAGTGACGCATTTATGAAATTTTCATATTTTTGGCTTATTTTTCATATTATATGAAATTTTTACGAATTTTTTATATTTTTAACTATTTTTTAATTTTTAGCGTGTGTAAGAATTTTACAAACAATTCCTATACAATTTATCCAGAACATTTTAATATTTAGTTTAGTACATTTAAAAGATCTTAATTTGTGTTGTTTTGCATGTAACAAGTATGATTCTAAGAAAATAGGACAAAAGTAAATTATGGTAAATCCCAATAATAAAATATTTACTTAATCCCTAAATAGAGCTCGATTTTTTGTGAAGAGCACATTTCGTCATAGCCATGCCACAGTTCGCGCAGTGGCGCGTGTACATTAATAAAATATTTTAAATCGAACAAATTAATAAGTTAATGTTAAATTTTAACTATTCGTTAGTTAAATTGCTGATGAACTTTAAATTAATAAAACAACTAAAAGTTTAAATAAATAATATATTTTAATTTAATTTGTATAATTTCAAACATTTTCATATCTTCATCATCTTTCAAGTCGGAAATATCGGATGACCCCGTGTTTACACTAAATATGAGGGAATCTGTAAATTCATCCATAAGGTGTTCTCTATGAATATATGCATTTTCATATTTCGCGAAATGGTCCACCACGTTTGTCCATTCCTCGGGCGTTATGCTTCGGAATTTTTCTCTTACCGTGTTCAGCCTCGTTCTTCATAAATTTTTTGAGGCGTGAAATTATTTCTTTCGTTTGACTTTGAAGAATTTGGCCCTTTTTGCCTAATAATTTTTTCTGTTCCATTTTGAACGAGCTAAAAATATAGATATTTGTTTTAAATAATATTAAACTTATTTTTCTATTCATCAAGAGCAAACCGAACCTCTAGCCAAGGAAAATTTTTAAAATAGTAAAACAAATTAAAGTTACTTAAGAGCTAGAGCTTCGGTAATAAGAAGATAAAATTCGTAGGTTTTATATATTTTATCACCAAGTTCTTAATATTTAAGGTATTTATGTGATATTTTTTTTTGTTGCTATATAGTAACTTAAACTACAGAAATCAACAAAAAAGTATTAGCACAACGCAGAAAAAAATAAAAAATTTTCAGAGTATGATCACTGTTTTAAGGATTCTGCTTTTATTTTTTTTTTTTAAGGTGAAGGGGGAGAAAAAGTCCTTTATATCTCACAAGGAAAGTCAATGTTTAATTATTTAACAAAACATTGAGTGCGACCGGTTTCGAAGTGTCATCACTTCATCTTCAGGCTCGCCTAGTGGAAAGGAGAATATGTGGTGTAAGGTGTGTTAATTTGGAGCAAACGATATATAAAATATTAAAAAAGAGAAAATTCACCATACTCTCCATCCACTAGGGAATACTACAAAACAAGTTTCATCAAATGTGGGGTGAAATAAATTGTAAAATGAACAAAGTTTACAAGTAATAAAAAGTTAAAAATATTTGAAAAAATAAATATTAGTCAATTAAAATAGTAATAATTTAAAATATTCAAGACCATACAAAACAAATCACATACATTAAACAGATTAAAAGATAAGGCTTATGTTAAACAACCTTGTTGTTTTTTCAAAAAACTAACATTTTTGAAAGGAGACCTGTCAAGTTAAGGCCTCTACAGGTGGTGGCAAGTATTAACAAAAAAATTCTTGGGTAAACCCATGACAGGGTATAGGTAATAAGATGTAAACCATGAGTGAAGAAATATTTATTATATAAGATTTGGGCCATGAACCAATCACCAAGTGTATGTGATGTTGTAGGAAGAATAAAGAAGAAGAAATGACTGGGTTAACTGTTGTGAAGCAACTTGAAACGTAAATAACGTTTACATTCAATGGTTCTACCAAAGTTTTATTATTTTAAAATAAATTATCCCAAATAAATTATCCATATTGACTCTACACTGTATTCAACAATTTTAAGTACCTCGTACCATACGACAGTATCGATAAAAAGCCAGCGGTGTTTTTTTGTTTAGCTCGCGAAATTAAATTCTCCTGGGTCTAACGAAAATTTCTAGATAAATCGATGGGATTTTGATTTCAAAGCTCTGGTTAATAACAGTGATATATATTTTGAGGAAATTTTCCAATAATCGCTGTAGGCGGATTTAATTTCTCAAATATTAATTTAGTACAAGTGTTTCTGGTTGAAATTATTTATTTTGTGCATTTGTACTATTTACGTCGATTGACGGATTTCTTTGATAGCTGTTTTGAACACTTTGATGAAAACGTCTCTACAATAAGGAATTATTTTTGGAATAACTGTGTAGGAGGTTAGTACTCAATTATTACAAAGTAAAATTTGCGTTACCCATTAATTTAAAATTATTTAAATTTACTAATAATAAATAGAAAGTTTTCGTTAATGCTAAATAAAGGTTTTCCTATTTTTTTTAGACGTTTATTTGGGTACCGGTTCTGATTTCAAGAACGATAAATTATTGTTTCCAACTGCTGGTAGAACAATTGAACTGTAAAACATAATTTTGTGATTGAAACAAAATACCAAGAGGCTTTTTATTGTGGATTTGGCTGAGAGGGAATTCGAACCTTTTAAAATAAGTACCCCGCTGTGGGAATCATTTTATTATTATTTCTTTTCTATAAATAGTATTTAAGTTTAGTTATTCTACATTATTAACTGTGTAACTGGTTTTGGGATAGTAAGAAATACATTTCTCTTACCTTTATTGGAAAAGCATCCTATAAAGTGGCAAGCTTACTTAAAGACCACTTTAAAGTATCTTTCAAAACCCCATCCTCATTACATAAGTTATTTATTCATAATAAAGATAAATTAGATCCCTTTGACTTATCTGGAATTTATAAATTAACTTGTAAATCTTGCCATTCTTTCTATGTGGGACGCACATTTCGAAATTCCAAGATTCGTTTAAAAGAACATTTGCGTTGTCTTAACCAAAATACAACAGGTTTTTCACATTTTGCCAACCACCTACTGGACTCAAATCACGACTTCGATTCAACTGAAGGTTTCGAAATCCTACATAGTTCCTACCATAGATTTACTCTTAATAGCTTCGAAAGCCTCGAGATATTGAGAAATTTAAAATTAAATCCTGTTGGTTGCTTAAATGCCCAGATAATGTCAGAAACTCCTCCTGTTTTCTCAACACTAATCTAAATTTATCGTTCTAACTTCCTTTTTAACCTCCCCCTTTATTTCTATTCACATATTTTCTTGCAAGGGGTACATTTCAGTAAGTAATTTTTTCCCACAAGAAACCAACGAGCACGTTTAAAGATTAGGTTAGATTGTGTGATATTCACATCCGTCATTTTCTTCTTTTATTCTTCAGTTTCTTCACAACAGTTAACCCAGTCATTTCTTCTTCCTACAACATCACATACACTTGGTGATTGGTTCATGGCCCAAATCTTATATAATAAATATTTCTTCACTCATGGTTTACATCTTATTACCTATACCCTGTCATGGGTTTACCCAAGAATTTTTTTGTTAATACTTGCCACCACCTGTAGAGGCCTTAACTTGACAGGTCTCCTTTCAAAAATGTTAGTTTTTTGAAAAAACAACAAGGTTGTTTAAAATAAGCCTTATCTTTTAATCTGTTAATGTATGTGATTTGTTTTGTACGGTCTTGAATATTTTAAATTTTTACTATTTTAATTGACTAATATTTGTTTTTTCAAATATTTTTAACTTTTTATTACTTGTAAACTTTGTTCATTTTACAATTTATTTCACCCCACATTTGATGAAACTTGTTTTGTAGTATTCCCTAGTGGATGGAGAGTATGGTGAGTTTTCTCTTTTTTAATATTTTATATATCGTTTGCTCCAAGTTAACACACCTTACACAATATTCTCCTTTCCACTAGGCGAGCCTGGAGATGAAATGATGACACTTCGAAACCGGTCGCACTCAATGTTTTGTTAAATAATTAAACATTGACTTTCCTTGTGAGATATAAAGGACTTTTCTCCCCCTTCACCTTAAAATTACCTCAACTCACACGTGGCTACCCCCCTTGTCAATTTTATTTTTTATTCGATTAGAATTTTCTTTTAAGAATTTTCTAGAGAATTCTTTCCTTTGCAATTTGTATTGAAAAAATATTTTTTTTTGTTTTATCTGATTGTTTAATTTTAGTTTCAGTTTTTTCATCAAGAAATATAATATGTTCACCGAATCCTTAAAATAGACTTTTTTAATTTTTTTTTCTGCGTTGTGGTAATACTTTTTTGTTGATTTCATACTACATAACTGTAATTTAAGTTACTATATAGCAACAAACAAAATATCACGTACAATACCTTAAATATTAAGAACTTGGTGATAAAATATATAAAACCTACGAATTTTATCTTATTACCGCAGCAATAGCTCTTAAGATAAAAAAATATGGTTTACAAAAAATCTGGTTTTAAAAGGTATTTAAAATATTTCAGGATGTTCGATTTCTTCTGAGATTAATATTTATAGTTTTGTAAATGTACTTACCAAAATATACACAAAATTAATTAGGAATTCAAAAAATAAAGCAAATTAAAATGTATATACACACAAATCGAAGCACAAAAACTTAGGAAATTCAAAAATCGAAGCACAAAACTCAAAATAGCTAAATAAATGCAACAAGTACAAATAAGTAACACTACGCTACTTGTATGAGCGGTGATGAGCGGCAGGCGGTTTCGATCACGTTTAAATCTGTCTGACCACGCCTACAAACTCTAATTGGTTTCTGCACAAAAAAATCGAGCTCTACCAACGCCTAAAATTTTCAAAATTCTGCAATTTTACCCTATAGAAACGAAGATATAAGCAAATAGGCACATAATATGAGAAATAATGCGAAAGTAAAATAAAAATTATTTTCTTGTGATTTTACACTTATTTAATTATATAATCTTTATTGTATAACAAACAATCATCTTTATACTATTTAACTATCCAAATTACAGCCAATAAACGTGCAATAAATTTCAAATAAATTATTTGCCTCATCATATGACTTAACTGTCAACTGTGGTCCATCGTTGATAAAATACGTCACTTTATTCAAAAAATGTCCAAATGCCTAGTACTTAATTGATTATTTTGTTTATAAAATATGTCACTATTCGAAAAATGTCCTAATAGTACTGAAAATGGTACTAATTTGACTATTTTTAACAAAAAACGAATTAAAACTAACAACGTAACACTGACGTAATGAAAAAAATGAAAAAGTACTGAATCTGGTAGTCCTGCATCTACAAGGATTTAGCACAGCTTATACAATAGAGCTCCACAACTCCGTGTCGGCGTCTTTGATCTGGCGGTCGAGAACCAAGCAAGACGGAATGGTGCTATCTCTGTTAGATTCGAGGGAAAAGTCGGGCCCGGATTAAACAATTTTTTTATTATTGAAAAAATTGAAAACCTTGGCGTAATAAGGTTGGTTACATGCCATATTAAGTAAGTTTTGGGAAATTAAATTTTTAATTTGTTTTAAATCTGTCAAATATAATTAGAAAATAGTATATTATGCAACGATCATGTAATGATGGTTATTAATACACGAGCATTAACCGGGATACGAAACGAGCCAAAGGCGAGTTTCGTATGGTTTATGCGAGTGTTTTAATAACCATTACATGAGAGTTGCATACGCTATTTTTTCTACACCCGATAAATAATCAAGACCTATAAATATTCTATTTATATTGGCATTGAACACAATAACAGTAATTACTCGTATTTCTATAAAAAATTCTACAAAATTGTAATTAATGGTATTACCTTGGGTATTGGTATTACCACAGATTTTTGGGGCAAAATATTTTGTACTGCATTTTCTCCTTTCTCCGATATGTGTGGAGAAGTCTTCTATATCGCTGATATCAGACATTTTAATATTATAATTATCGAAGTTTAGCTATCTACGAAAATTTAATACGTTTTGACAACTAAAACAATTACATAGGAATTTAGGACAAACGTCAAACATCATGCTTGATTGAAAAATTGTAGGTTTCTATTGATTAAAAATCTGTATCATAATGAAAAATCTGTATCATAATGGGTATCATTATGAAACGGATTATGGGCATATAAGTGCATTATTATAATACGGGTGTAGAAAAACATTATTTAAATATAAATATTACGAAAAATAGCACATCTTTCGGATTACAGGTATTTAATTTGTATGTGGCTAGTAAAATCCTCGTTAACAAATGTTTTGAGCTAAAACAGTCACTTCACGACAAATTGTGGCTTGGATCCTTTTTACACCAAGGGCTTCAATTGTTAAAGAATTGTGTCACGCTCGTGGATGCAAATCAAGTGGTAACCCGTGTCTCTGGCAAGTGTTACTCTTCGCGCAAAGGGTTTATACCTAGATAAACGAATGCTTCGACTGAGGTCTGGGAACTCTATGGTATTTTGGAATTATAAAGAATTTGTGCTTTTATTTTAACAATATTGGTTATATTTAGATGTATTCTTATTAATTGAAATACAGATTTGTAGAAGTAATACTTTGACAGTTTTTATTAATATAATATGTTCAATTTTTATCTGACCATACCGAAGTAGGGAATTTTGAAACTTTATAGTAATGTGAAATTTGAATTACAATATTACACGATATTACATAATTAGTACTTATTTTAGGTAGGTACTAAATTTGTACTTGGAGAAAGTAATATCGATTTTTATAATAAAACTTGAAAAGTAAATTAATTTAGTTCCTATTTCTGATGTAAAACTTAAGTTTTGGTTTAAACCAAGAAAACAAATAAATTATAGTTTGTTCAACAAGGGTGGATATGATAGCAATATCACACAAAGACGAAGTTTGAGCACGACGTCGTATGCGGAGTACTCAATCGTCTGATTGTGATATGAACAATCCACTCGATATGGTCAGTATATTTTTTCTACGACCCACTAACGAAAATCTACAAATTTAAAAAATTATTTTAGGTTATTTAGACAAAATAACTAATTTTAAAATAATTTACGAAGTTGACTAATTTATAAAATAAAATTAACATGAAAAATTAATTAGTCCTCGGCCTAGATTCGATCCCGGGCTTTTCGCGTGGAAGGCAGATGCTCTGTCCTCATCTTCACCGAAACTTTCAGGACTTTAGTTTTAATACTCGTAATTAAATTAGTATCATGTAGTTTGATTAAAATTTATTTTTTTTTAAATGTGGACACAATAAAAACAAAAATGCTATTATTTATCGAGTCTACACAAAAATTTTAATGTATATTTAATATCAATAACTAAAATATATATTGACAATTAGTTTAACAGAATTGTCACTTATTTAAAAAAAATTAAATAATAGGAGTTGGGTGACCAAAATATGAACTGTGATTTGTAGATTTAATTTTGTTAAAGTGTTCTCACTACCTAAAATGGATATGAAATATATTCGTAGTTGAACGCAATAACATACTTTTTCGTTTTGTAGTATGTGCATAGATTGGCTAATATCCATGCACAGATTACAAAACGAAAAAGTATGTTATTGCCTTCAATTGAACGAATATATTTCATATCCATTCTAGGTAGTGAGAACACTGCAAAAAAAAAAAAATTCGCCAATCACCGTTCATATTTTGATCAACCGACTGCTATTATTTTTAAAATTTTAAATAAATGACAATTCTGTCAAACTAATTGTCAGTATATTTTTTAGTTATTGAGATTAAACATACAATAAAATAAGTTATTCTTTTGGAAAACGTTAGCATGGATGACTTAAGGGTATTGGGTTAATTAATTCTAAAAGTGTGGTACAAATGTTATTTTTTGTAGCCAATTCTTCAAAATTATTTTGAAATATCTTTTCAATATTGAATATTAGTTCTACAAATTCATCATTTGACAGTTGCAGATTTCCAAATGTATCTGGATTGGCGTTATCATATGCCTTTAAAAAGCAATAAAAAGAAAAATCTTCTAATTCAACGTGATCTTTGTTATATTTAAGACAGGTATCGCAGAGGAGTGGATCCGCAAGGCTTTTATTAAAAGGTAACCACACACATACCTGATAAAAATTTTTTGTATCAATTCGTCTTTACAATAATTTAGGGTGTTAATAATTTTATCATAAAATAAAATACAAGGTGTTCTATTTAAAAAACATACATTTTAATTTGCCAGGCAAAAACGTCACACCCTGTATATCCAAAGATATTTTTAAAATATGTAGGTATTTTTCAAATCCATATAACTTTTATTTAAAACTTTCTTGCGTGTCTACAACAAAATAATGAACAATAACGCACTAATGGGATACCCTGTATAAATTATATTTTTAACAATGAACATTTCTTATAATGTGGTACTTATCGGTTTGGGTCCTTGGGAAAACTAAAGAATGTTTTCTTGCAGGTATAACCCTTATTAAAACAGCTTTTGACTGCACAAACAGAATGATGTCTTTTTTTTTCACTCATTCTACTCATAGCTAAAGAGTCACCAAAATAATAACAGTACCTTTAACTCAAACAAAATCAACGAAATTATAGGCTCCACGAAATTATACAATCAACGAAATTATACGCACGACTCAACAGCTTACCTAAGTACGCTTCTGATCACCAAAACCGTCTTTTCCCTTCGAAGGCGGAGCTTAAGCGATGCGCGACGAAATCGACGCAAACCGTTGCTGCCAAGAGAGTGTTTTAGCAGTATTGTTAAGCTGTGGATTTAGTTTAGAACCTCTGTAAATAAATGTAGAGCAGCATGGGGCAAAACGACGCACTTAAGACTTGACAACTAGTGATAGCCACATATATCAATATACCACCAACAGTGTTTAACAATAAAATAACATTTATTTATAACAAATAAACATGTATTTCCAGTTCATTGCGTTGTTCTTCTCATTACTTTCGTTTTAGAACACATATATCTAATCGATCTGACGGAAGTGGTAGCCATATTGTACTATGGATGACTCATCATCATATAATAAATGGTTTCTAAAATTGATTTATAATCTTAGTGATTAAAATTTGTTAATAATCTGGATGTTTCATGTGTTAATTTAAACTTTTATCAAGCGCATGTTTTGTAGATATTTATAAAAAGTGTTTAGTGTTTTAGTATTTATTTAGTATTACTGTTAATTTTAAATTTTCTTCGTTAAAAGACAAACAAGACAATATGGTCAGTTGTTCGTCTTGTGGATATAGTAGCACAGCTAAAAGTAGAAAGGAATAATCTACATTTCATAAGCAAGGATTTTGTTCTCTCAAGTTTCAACCACATTAAAGATTTTTAAAAATTTTATTGTTTTAAATTTGTAAACAAACATGGTAAGTGCGTCTGCGATCAACTGTGATCATAGGCGTAGTCTCATGGTTTATAGGGCATACATACTTTTATTTAAACATTTCTTTTATGCAATTTTAACATATTTATGTGGCTGTTAAAATGAATAAATTATTGTTCAATTTAGATTTATAAATTGATTGCAAATAAACAATTTTCAGATTTAAAGATTCTAGATTTACAAATTATATAAATTAATCCCAGGTCGCGCCATTTTAAAGCAGATTGTTTTGATCGAACCTCAAAACCAAGAATAAGACTTTTACTGTTCAAACAATAAAAGTGGTCCGGTTGAAGTGTATAAGTAAATAAATTCTTTACTAACTATATTATGTGCCGTTTTTTTCGTATAATAGAAGCTTATTTTATGAATGTGATGCACCCTATATAATTTATTACAAAGTTATTTACAAAAACGAACACAAATAGAATTAATAATATCTCAAGTAAGGAAATAAGTAGCATATCGCATGCCTCAAGATACTGTCTTAGGTCCAATCTTGTTAAATTTTATTTTATATAATTTGTCGTTTAAATACAGATGGAAATATTTTTTCAGACGATATTCTGTAAAATGCAGAAAACTGGAATTGATTAAAATTATTAATAGAAACATCTTATAAAATTTTTCGAATGGTTTAATTATAAAAACTTACAAACCTTTGATAAAAATTATGTTGTTCCATTATACAGTTACAAAAAGATGGCCTCTTCCTATAGAAACAAAAGGTAACATTCAGTAGTTTCATATAAGTATTACAAATGATATCAAATACCTTAGAGTACAAATTGACTCTCATCATAACTGGACTAAGCATACAGATAATGCGTTGAATGTACATTTAAAAATAATCTATTTTGCACTCATATAGAATCATTATTACGTTATAGGATCCTTTCTTGGAAAGGTGTTTTACCTGCTTATGCAAAATTGTCCTGTAAGAAATATTAATAATATTATGTAATAAAATGATCAGAAATTCTCTTCGATATTAGGAAGTTTTATATGTACTCCAACAAAAACATTTAAGAAAGAAATATCGCAGCGGTGTTTGACCTAAATATAAGTATAGGATATTTAATTTTTTTTAACGCATATCTAGAAAACATATTTATTTTTTAAACCTTAATAATTTGTAATATGTAGATTAATAAAGACATTGTCATAATAAAGACGTAAAAATTCTATTATTTTTTTAATACATTATTGCTTTGATATTTCAAATGAAATCTCTCTATAAATTATCCCAAAAATATTTTCCTATATTTATCCCACCACATAGTGAAGGTTAATAAAAAAAATGCAAACTTCTCGCTAGAAAATTGCAATTCGTTAAAATGAGAGAAATCGGTAAATTTAGATAATATACAAATGAGAATTTATTATTTTCTTTTCTACGTCCCTTTATGACAGTACATCACTGGTAGACCGCAAACACTTGTCGCCATATTCGTCTAGTTCACTGTCAAAATTAGATAGGGATCCGAAATTAAGATCGCAGCGCCACCTAACACACTCGTCGAAAACATTCATTTATACATTATAACAGCTGACCAGTGTTGCCAGTCTAGTATAATTGTACTAGATCTAGTACATTCTCTGAGAATCTGGTACTCTAGTACACTCGAAACAAAATCTCGTACTTTTTTCAGCGTACGTTTTCATTTGAAGTGTAAAATATAAGTATTGGTCAAAACTTGCAAGAGAAATTAAAATAGTTGTTAAAAATTACTTCAGAGATAAAATAGTAAATATTTCTCGAGAGATAAAACATTGTTTAAAAATTGCACGAGAGATCAAATATTGTTCAAAAATGGCTTGAGAGTTAAAAAAGTGTGTTAAAAATTTGTCGAAGTATAAAATAGTATTAGAAATTGCTTGAGGGGTAAAATATTGTTCAAAAATTGCTCTAGGGATAAAAATACTGTTAGAAATTTAATGAGAGATAAAAATATTTAATAATTTTTGACAGATTAAATAGTATTATAAATTGTTGAAATCGTGTTCAAAAATTGCTCGAGGGATAAAATACTATTAGAAAATGCTCGAGAGATAAAATATTGTACAAACATTGCTCGAGATATAAAACATTGTTAAAAATTTATCGAGAGTTAAAATATTTTTATAAATTTGTCGAGAAGTAAAATATTTATAAATTTGTCGAGAGTTAAAATATTGTGCAGTTTGCTAAAGAGATAAAAAAGTTGTTAAAAATTGCTCGAGAGATAAAATAATGTTAGAAATTTATCGAGAGAAAAAATATTGTTTAAATATAGCTCAAGAGAAAAAGGTTTAAAAACTGTTCGAGAGATAAAATAGTATCATAAATTATTAAAATATTTTTCAAAAATTACTCGAGAATTAAAAAATACTATTAAACATTTCTCGAGAGATAAAATAGTGTTAGAAATTATTAAAATTTTGCTTAAAAATTGCACAGGAGATCAAATATTGTTCAAAAATAGCTTGAAAGGTAAAAAAGCTATTAAAAATTGCTCGAGTGATTAAATAGTGTTAAAAATTGTACAAAAAATTTTGTACAAACATTTCTCGAGGGATAAAAAAAGTTGTTAAAAATTGCTCGAGAGATAGAATACTGTTAGAAATTTGTTTAAAAACTGTTCGAGGGATAAAATATTATCAAAAGGTGTTAAATCTTTTTCAAAAATTGCTCGAGAGATAAAATAGGGTTAGAAATTGTTAAAATTTTGTTCAAAAATTGCACGAGACATCAAATATTGTTTAAAAATAGCTTGAAAGGTAAAAAAAGCTATTAAAAATTTCTCGAGTGATTAAATAGTGTTAATAATTGTACAAACATTGTTCGAGGGATAAAAAAAAGTTGTTAAAAATTGCTCGAGAGATAGAATACTGTTAGAAATTTATCGGGAGATAAAATATTGTTTCAAAATAGCTCAAGAGATAAAAAAAGATTTAAAAACTGTTCGAGAGATAAAAGAGTATCAAAAGGTATTAAAATCTTATTCAAAAACTGCTCTAGAGATAAAATAGTGTCAGAAATTTGTAGAGTGATAAAATATTGTTTAAAATTGTTGTGTTCGTGTTCTCTATAAACCTTTTTTTGCTCTTTAATGACCATACTTCATAATTAGACAAATCTGGTAATTTTATATAATCTAGTACATTTTTATGAAATCTGGTACATTTTTTAGATAAATCTGGTACATTACAAAAATATATTCTGGCAACACTGCAGCCACAATATATCCCCTATAGTAGTGCATCTCACTTGTTAAAGAGTTGGCACTAAGTTTGCAGCGCAAGAAAGCGTCTGTGTCTGGCCGCTCAACTAACTCGATATGGCGGTAAATTCAAATATAATTTAAAGGCGAAATTTAAATTTCCCGCTAAAATTGTAAATTTTCAGCCGAGGAATGGCGGGAATTTTTAAATATATTCATTCGGCAATAATTATTGAGAAGTATATTGCATGTTCGATTAAACGAGCTGTAAATCCAGGCGCTATTTTTATTTTGATAGCTAAAAATAATACTAATTCTTTTGTTATTAGCTATTACAATAAGAGCAGCATTTGGATTAACAACACATTTAAAAGAACATGTAATATACTTTTCAATTTTACCTAAATCACTTATTTTTTACCTATAGAGGTTAGATCTGAAAAAAAATTGGCTCTGGTAAAAAAAACAAAAAATTGTATAAAGTATTTTATTTGAAAAATTATAAAACTTATTTAATATTAAATTTCGTAGAAGAAAAAAATCAAAAAATTATCACTTGTCAACACTGACACTTCACGCTTCACTTATAAAAACTCAACGCTAAAGAATGAAAGATGATTCGAAATAGGAATTATTAACTGGTATCTCTTTCTTTTATAAGTATCTAAACAAAGAGAAGGAGTGGGAGTGAGTAACGCTCCGATCAGATTGTTTTGAATTCGTCGTCAACCAATGAACGTGCCGATGTCAAAAATCAATAACGATACTAGCGCCATGAGACCTGTGTCTGGCCGCAGCGTAACTCAAAGCCATTTCTTGAATTCCAGTTACATTACTATAGGGGATATATTCATTGCGTTCGGTTTGCCACGTTCCTTTAACTCCTTTAACACTTTTAACTCCAAACGACTCTTTTAGCGTTCGGTTTAGTCCGATTAGTGACAGTTTAACACGCTTAAATGTCATTTAAAAGCACCCTAAAATTTGTCCCGCTCCAGCCCCTGACTGACCGAACTCGCCTTTTGTGACTGCAGCTGACTCTTCCTCCATGCAGCTGACTAGCATTTGTTTACATATGAGAAGAAACTGTTTTCATCTTATTTTTCGTTTTTACTTTTATATTTTTAAAACATACATATTTGTATAAATTAAATAGTGTGAATTTTAGTGGTTCATTAGTTTTATTTAGTTTTTAAAAACATTGAGGAACACTGTGTGATATTTTTAGGTTAAGACAAATTTGCTGAATCTATTTTTCCTGGTAAGTGATTTATTTTAGTAGAATATTGTCTTTTTATTTAATTTACAATTAGTAATAAAATCGATATTTTTAGGATCATGTCTGATATTCGACTGATCTTGTTAGATGTAATGGAGTATTTGGGTGGGACAAAAAACTCCAGGTGTATTTATGAAGGAGAGGCTATTTTAAATTCTGGACATATTATTTTATGTGGGAAGAGCGGAAGTGATGAAAATCACATCTTGGTATAAGCCCTTGTTCTCCAGACAAGTGCAATAAATTCTGATCCCCATACTATACAGGGTCAGTTAATAACAATTTCTGACAAAGTAAAAGTTGGCAAATGGAGTTGTTCTGTAAGGCTGGTAACAGTGGGCACTGTAAACATATTTCAGGAGTTGTTATAAAATGTACCAGGTGTATAATGTTTCAAAAAAAAGCGCTATCATGCAAAAACGATTGAACACATAATATTTTCACCAACTAATTAGTGTTTTTCTTTTTCTGTTCTTTTTTTTTTGTGTTTTAGGGAAAATCTTTCTACATTAGAACTGGTTTCACAAACTGACATAAAGTGTATGTGGGCTGTTCAAAATTATGAGGTCAGAGAAAAATATGAGGCAGTTCCAATTAGTGAAATGCCATGCTTTACAAATAAAATTTAAAAAAATAATTTAAACTTTGATGAAAATGAAATGCAAACTTTTTTAATTTCACAACTTCCAGAATCTGCGATTGCTCAACATCACTAAATAATGATCATATTTTATTTACAAGAATTATTTATTTGTTGTTTTTAGTATCGGAAGAAGTTCAGGACAGATGACATAAAAAATGTTGACTTTGTGGAAGAACAAAATTTTTACACGTTAATTCTTAATAATGCTGCACAATCAATCATTATGTTAGTAAATTAAAGTTGAAGGTGGTAGCCATGTGTGAGTTATAAGTTCAAAAAGGTAAATCAAACGAGGGTGGTCCTTAGGATCTCACAAGAGTATTTTATTACGACCGGTTTCGAGGATCAGATCCTCATCATCAGGTAAGGTCTAAAATAGAGAGGAAAAACGAGTGAGCTCATAACTAATAAAGTGAACGTTGGTAACAATCAACGGAAAAAGGAAATGGTGTTAAAATGAACTTCTTAATTTGAATATTAGTACATCTAAAATTATTTTCCAACGCTAATGCTAGACTCTACTTTTAACAATAATAATTTATTTATTTCATTTTGTTTATTACGTACAAATTCAAACAATTCATTTTATAAACCTATATTATTAAGGAGAGGATAAATCGCCACCCATACAGCGTATACTGCGCAAGCGTTCAAGTGACAGAAATAAGACATTCACTTTACTTTTTAACCTTACTTCAACCGTTAATACTTTTTTGAGTTTTTTGGTAGTTTGGAAGTGTGATTATATCGTTTTTTATAAATTAATTCAAATAATTTATTTATTATCAGTGCGTTTAAAATGATTGTAACATGCTTGATTTGTAAAAAAGTCTACAGTCATCAGAGAACATTAAACCAACATATGAAAGTAAAACATGAAAAAGAAAATACATGTTTTAAATATGATAAATTTCCTCACAAATGTTTAGAAGGCTGCAACGTTTCATTTACTAACATAAAAACCTTGAGACATCACTTAGAAAAGGAACACAAAATTATTGCCGAGCAAGAAATTCAAGAATTTTCGACCAGTGAAGGTAATTATTTTTTGTAAAATAATTCTGAATAAATCTAAAAAGTATTTTTTCTGTTATAGAATTTACTTGCTGGATGACAGACTTGAATAGAGATTATGTGCAGTATGTATTTTCTCATTCGAAACACCATAGAGAAGGCTATCAGACCTCATATTACTACTGCAATCGTACAGGTAATAAATTATGTTTTGTATTTTTTGGACGTTTCTTAACTAAATAAAGTAAATTGTAAATATAGCTTTTAATCTATAATAAATCTGAATATATAGGTAATTTATTTGTAGGTAAATATATTTCATCGGTGTTGCCACTAAATAGAAAAAGAAAACTGAAGTCTCAAGGCACATGCAAAATAAATGTTTCTTGTACCAGTGCAATAATAACAATTAAAAATTTAGAGACAAATACATTATCAGTTACATATTATAAGACACATTATGCTCATGAAAAAGAAATCCAGCACATTAGAATCTCGAAAGATATTCATGCAAACATAGCTGCCAAACTAATGAGTGGTGTTACAGCAAAAAGGTAAAATATTGTAATAATTGCTACACTACTTTTGTAAAATATATGAATGAACAAAAATGGATAAAGGAATGAAGTTTTGCAAAACCATACACTCTTATGGAGTGACTGTTATTTTATTTATTACAGTTAAATAAAACAATCTTGCACATAAATATAGTTTCTTACATTAGTCAAAAATTTGAAAAATTAAAAATATTCCTTTTTCCTACTTGCTTCTTCATTTATTATTGTCCATTTATAAAATATATACATTTTCAGAGTATTAGAATCTAACCGAGAAAACCTTAATTCTGAACACTTAGCCAGAAAGGACCTTATGACAATGAGGGATGTGAATAATGTAAAACATCGTTATCATATTGATATTAAAAATGGGGTAGGTATTGTAATTAATTTTTTAAATGTCATATTTTACTAACTAACAATTTTATAGGTGTTACATGAAAATGATGCTGTTAGTGTGGAGTTATGGGCTGAAGAATTCAAAAAACATAATTTCTTATACTATAAAAAACAAGGAGAAGAGCACCCAATTCTAAATATTAATGATATTTGTTTAATATTTATGAACCCATCACAAAAATATCTCTTAAAAACATATGGAAATAAAATAATTTGCATAGATAGTACTCATGGGCTTAACAGATACGACTTTCAGCTAACCACAGTTATGGTAATTGATAATTATGGAGAAGGTTTCCCTGGAGCCTGCATGTTTAGCAATCGTATCGATACTACAATGAATGAAATCTTTTTTGGTGCCATTAAAGAGTGTGTAGGAGTATTATCACCCAAGACCTTTATGACTGATATCACAGTAACATACATAAATGCATGGGAAAAAGTCATGGGCACCCCACAATATAAATTGCATTGTAGTTGGCATGTGGACCGAGCTTGGCAGAGCAACCTTAACAAAATTGGTGATCAAGAAAAAAGAAGAAATGTGTATAAAACACTAAAATATTTACAATACATATTAGATGAAGGTAAATTTGTTCAAGAATTAAATTCAACTATTCAATTATTATGGGATGATGAAGAAACAGTTCATTTTGCAAAGTATTTTGAAGAACATTATATAAAGAATTACGAGCAGTGGGCTTATTGTTGCAGAAAGAATGCTGGCATCAATACTAATATGCATATTGAGTCTATGCATAAAACAATCAAATATTTTTATTTAGAGGCAAAGAAAGTTAAACGACTGGATAAAGGAATCAGTTCATTAATTTCTTATATTAGAAATAAAACTATTGAAAGACTGATTAAAAATACAAAAGGCCTAAGTTCAAATCACATTAGTGAAATAGACAAACGACATCGTTCTGCAGTAACTTCAGTTTTTCAAATTGAATTATATGATGATTTATGGAAAATTAGTAACAAAAAAAAGGAAACATATTTTGTTTCAAAACAAACTGTCCCTATTGCATGTTGCAAATTAATTTGCATAGAATGTAACATATGTATACATACGTATCAGTGCACCTGTGTGGACTATTGTATTAGATATACAATCTGTGTACATATCCATTTTATAGTGTTGCTTGAGAGCCAGAGAACTGTAAACGATAAATCTGATCTGATTATTAATAATGACCAAAACACAGAGGAAATTCTTCTGCATATGAAGACAATTGGTAGCAATCAGAATAGTTTAAATTCTGCAATAGCTAATGAAATTAAGGCATTGGGCTCCCAGTTTACTAATTTTGATTATAAAAATGTAAATGATGATGTGCTATTGCATGTAAAAAAGACCATGAAAAATTGTTTTAGCTTTTTATCCAGTCTAAGTAAAAATGAAGATTTTACAACTACTTCTAAAAATGATAATGAAGTAATCGAACCACCAAATAAAAAAATAATGAAACAGAAAACATTTTGCAGCACAAAAAAGAAAAGGACCAAAAAAAATGAAACTTTGAAAAAGCCAGATCATGAAGAAACTCGCAATATAAAAAATAATCTAGCAGGAGAAATACAAATATCCTTTGATTATAAAAAAGACCATATGTATGAATAATAAAAACACATATTTTGTTTATCTTTATTTTTCCTTCTTTCGATTACCTATAGATAGATTACAAATAATTTTCTTATAGTATTTATTTTAAAGTTACGAATTTCGAATTTAAGGTTTGAATTTTTTTTTTCTAATTGAAATAATTAAAAATTAATTTTATAATTTATTTTTATTATTTATAGGCATTATTGCCTACATAGGATGCCCCACCATTCATTGTTGGATGCTAATTAACAGTACTGTTCTTAAAGTAGTACGAAAAGTGATATAAATAGTCTACAGAGTACACATTAAAATAATTGCAACTTAAACTGAGATTGGCTAATTGGGTAGATATTACCAAAACTCAAAAGAGAAAAATCTGATATATCAAATTATAAAAAACACACCCTAAAATCATGTCAAATATATAAGAATAATGGGTCTATTCTGTAACAATTCCTTTATATTTAACGGCCTTTAAAAATATTTTCTTCTTTACTTCTGTTATTATTTAAACGGATCTTTAAAATACATTAGAGAACTATCTTAAAGAAATCTGTTTAAATAATGACAGAAGTAAATTAACGAATACGAACATATTTTTATAGGCCGCCAATATTTTTAAAGGCCGTTAAATATAAAGGAATTGTTACAGAATAGACCCCTATGACATGTTTACCGCCGAGTTATTTTTTAAAATAATTTTTCCATTAACAAAGTAATTACACATAAATCCCTCATTTAGTATTAGTGAAAAACGTTTAAATCGGAATATATAGTTTAAAAGTAGCGCGCGTCTTTCATTTAAACGCTTGCGCAATACACGATGTATGGGTGGGTATTTATCCTCTCCTTATTATTATTAAGAAACATTTATTTTTTCGCCAACGCCATCTATTAGCCGATGGTCAAAATATTTAAATTTGACAACCTCTAAACTGTTATCTTAAAAATTAGAATGGTTAATTCGTCTATTTATATCTTGAGGGCGTTAATCAGTATATTTAATCTAAATAAAATTTAATTCCTGTAGAATTATAAACACTTGTCCAAGAACCCATTTTAGTGCTTGTAGGGTTTAAAAAGTTTTTAAATTTGTTTGTCTTAATTGTTCGTCCGTTCATGAAATATTTTAATAATTTTAATTAATAGTTTTAGACCTACTTTTGTTTATGTGTTTTGACATTAACTTTTTGTTGCAACTATTGTTTTTTATATTTTTTATGTATTTTAAAAAATATTCGCATACTTGTTTTTACACCGACCCTGGGATAATTCTCTTAGCTTAGTCTTAAATAAATGAGTAATTACGGGTGAGTTCTTGATATTTGACAACTTTCATATTATAATGTTTAAACGCACTTTATTAGTTATGAGCTCATTCGTTTTTCCTCTCTATTTTAGACCTTACCTGATGATGAGGATCTGATCCTCGAAACCGGTCGTAATAAAATACTCTTGTGAGATCCTAAGGACTACCCTCGTTTGATTTACCTTTTTGATGTTAGAAATTCATTCTTTGTCTTTAGATATTCCAGATTGTTGTGCATCATTATTAGAAAATGAATTTAATCAAAATCCTGAAAATATAATACAGGAAGTTCAAAAATCTAAAATGTGGAGAACAGTAAGGCAATATCGAGTGACCGGCTCTAGATGCTATGAACTATATACATATTCAAAAAACGATTGGGAGACTAAATCTATGAAATACTTTTGGCCAAAGAGTTTTACAAACAAATATGTTAAACATGGAGAGAAGTTTGAAAGATTTGCTCGAGAAGCGTTTCTTTCTATTACAGGTAAAATGTATTTTTTTATTTATTTATTTAAAAAATATGTTTATTTACTTTATTTTCAGGCTTCAAGATTATTGAATGTGGTTTGGTGATTCCCCACAATAACAAGTGGTTGGGGTTCTCTCCTGATGGAGTAATTTTTGAAAATGGTCATCCAACTGCTTTGTTAGAGATCAAATGTGTCTTTGAAGGTTAGTAACAGATACAAACCACAATGGTAATTGTGTATTGCAAGAGCATATATTTTTTAGGATCAAAAATGACTATATGTGATGCCCTACAAACCGTTTCATATTTGAAGAGAAATAATGGTGAATACTTCCTTAAATCGAAGCATAAATATTATGGTCAGATTCAGCTAGGTTTAAGTATTTTAAACCTAACAAAATGTTATTTATTACTATATGCATCATTCGATGACTCGTTTGATTTTGATTATGATTTTTCAAGTAAAATGTTATCGCATATAAAATTTAATTATATGAAAAATATGATTCATAACATTTGTACATTTAGGAAGAATTAAGTCATTTAAAAATAATGTTATAGGTATTTTAGGTGTAGGTTAAATTATATTATATTTTATATTTTAGGTGTTTTATAAAGTTTTATTATATAGCTGTAGGTAGCAAGCTTTAAAATGTGTTAGGCAAAATTTTTACTTTTAATAAATATAAAATAATTCAATATTTGTTCCAAATCAATTAGAATTTCCCAATCTTCTCTTTCTCATTGTTGCATTATCTACTACAAATCCTGTTATTTAATAATTTTTCTATAAAAACTAAAAATCTATAAAAGTACTTACTATTTTTATTACTGAATAATAAATAAAAATATTTATATGGGTCATTGTTCAATAAATAAAAATACATACATTAGTTTTGACATAAATATCAAGTAAAACATTTTACAATGTTACAATAGCAGTAGGTATTTAGAAGAACTAGTATAGTAATAAAAGAAAAATACATAAAATAATTGCTATTATTACAAGACTACCTCTGATATGGACATGCTTCCGTACTTGGCAATGACCAGCCAGAATGCCTGTGATCAATCACAGATTATGTCTAGTCATAGTTAAGTATTTGTTTGTTGTAGTGTTGTCAGGATAACTTAAAAGCTCCCTGGCAAGTCCCATCTTTCTTTGAATTTTACAAGGGGCTGTTCATTAATTATGTTTGTCAATGTTCAATATAAATAAAAATACATAGATTACTTTTGACATAAATTACCAGGTAAAATATTTTACAATGTTACAATAGCCGTAGGTATTAAGAAGAAATAGCATATCGATAAAAGAAAAATACATAAAATATTTTGCTTAAGTGATAGAAATATCCTAAGTCCTCTGACAAAAGAGTATCGCATTTATAGTTACAGTGTGCACATGTCTTCTTTTTTCAGTTGCACTTTGTTGTTGCTTAGCAGTGTAAACTTTATTAAGGTACATTTACATGAATACAAGAAGTCGCTTAAAAACTAAGATTATGTTTTACATTTTGTCTACAAATACTAGAACAATTTATTTTCGTACTTAATAAATACATTTCCCAGCTGAACATTTATTTTTAGCTTTTTTAGGGTTTTTAAAGATAATCCAAAACAGGTGGAAATTCGTCAAATATATTCTTTGTTAAAAAAATATAATAAGAGGCATAGAAAATATTTATTGGATAACTCATAAGAATTTTCTTAATCAATATCATTTTCTTCACAACTGGACTCTGTTCGTTGTACCTAAATTAATAATAAAATTGCTTGTATTCCCAATTGGAAACAATTTTGTTTTTAGTGTATATTACATAACTGTCCCACTGAGTATCGGTAACATTATTCAAAGCTTCTAACCAAGTCTGAAATACATCTTCCAGTGTCGACTGTATTGTTAAAATTTAATTATTGACAAATTCAAAATTATTTTGATAACTGATGCCTGACATAATAACATGATGTAATTAAACTAAGACATACCAAAATCTAGTAACTTTTTGTTTCATTCATTTTACATTTAAACAATAAAGAAAGCGAATGGACTTGGGGTATTTCCGAGACTTTATTATTACAATACTTTTTTAACTAAAACATTGACATGTAAAATGTATAAATTTAAAACTCTACTTTTTCAGTAGTAACATTAATCAGCAAAAAATCTGTTTTTTTGCCATTATTGGGCTAGATAAATTTGTCATACCACAGATAATAATAAAAATATCATTAATTTGCAGAACTAAATTCCATTGAAGTTTTTCACTCAATATTTTAAACACTTTAATCCTTTGGTTACTTCTTTCTATATGGACTCTAGCTGAAGCTATTTTAGTGTTTAATGTAGATTCTTCGGCACTCAACTGCTTTTTATTTTTTTAAAAAGGTGGTCTAATAAGCCCTATTTTATGTTTAATACATATATCATCGATTAAGAAGCCTTTATCAACCATTAGTTTATCCCTCCCACCTTCTAGTTAATTAATTATTCCACTCTTTGTTACGTTGTAATCGTCACTTTCTTTTAATAATTACAATATTTAATTAGTTCAAATATTCCAATATATTCTAATACTTTTTAAGCGCCCCTCGTATTTGGAAATATAGATATTATGTTGAAACGGGAATTTGTCTCTGTCTAAGACATTCGATAGCTCAACCCAATGATGCGCTCTCTCTAAAAATCAATAATTATTGTCAGATGTTGTGCGCGCGCCTGGCTTACTTATGGATTTGAAATACCCACGTTCCATATTCGATCGGCTCCTGACTTTCTTTTTTCAATTTGGCTGCGAAATAAACCGGTTGGGTTTAGTGTTGTTAAGTGTGTCCGAACAACTAAGGAACTGGATCTGGAACAAAATAAGGAACTGGATCTGGAACAAAATAAGGAACTGGATCTGGAACAAAATAAGGAGCTGGATCTGTGACAAGCTAAGGAGTTGGCCTTTGTAATCTGGAACTGCAGAATCATTGTCAGCTAGTTGCCACTAGAGCTGCGGAATATCTTGGACTGAGTTGCGTAAGGAACTGCAGTGTTTTGAAGTCATCGTAGGCTCACCGCTCAGCTACCATTAAGACACAGACCAGACCAGTTCGACCGTTGAAATCCGGAAACACAAGATAAGTGTCGGCCAGGACCACACACACAATTTTTGAGTCACTAGTCAATTTTAATTTTACTCATCATTAGTCAAACGTAAACCGTAAAATGTGTTAAAATCAATTAATTTTATTTTCTTTTATATGTAATATCAGTCATCAGTCAAGTTCGAAATTAAAGCCGATTAATTGTTTTGAAATTTAAGTTCTTTTTTTTTTCTTACTTTCAACTGACAAAAATTTACTTTTATTATACATCTAAAGGTATGGCGCCCAAATTAATTTAATTGAATTCTTTTAAGTCTTTTTAATTAAAGACCTTGTCATTGACTTGAAAGTAAATTCTAAACGAATCCCACTGACCTATTTTGATCTGAGCTAGGCCTGAGGCTTGTAAGAATTCTTATTATAAGGATTTTTACAATGAGACCCAGGTAAGGGTTAGAAACGTATCATCTGGTGCAAAATATGTTTTTATAAAACATTTATTAGTAAAACGTAACATCTTCTCAAAGATGATCTTATCAGAGGCTCTACCCCAAAGGGTTCACTTACAAAAGTTATAAGACCGCCCGGAGACACCCCCGTCATAAATTTTACGGTCTGTGCAGACGTGCACTGTGAATAAAAACGAATACGACAACACAGGCATTTAGCTTTTTGGACATAAATCTCAGTACAGTCTAATACAATTCTAACATCCTCAAAACATATTGGAATATTTTTTTTTATTTCTTCGGAAGTTGGAAATGGAATGCAGCATTTTAAAATTTTTCCCAATATGCATATCATGTCACAAATATATATTTTAATCAGCTTCTCTGAAACACCAAATAATGTAGACGGTTTAGAATTTTACTTTTAGTTTTGTTAATATGTTAAGTCCAGGACGAACGAATTGCTGTAGATATGCAGTTAAAAAATTGTAAATAGCTCGTTAACTAAGAAATATACAAAATTCATTTTGCTATAAAAAAAAATTAAAAATTCATAGTTACTTTTGATTTTTAGATCGATAAGGCAAGTTTCTCTATGACAAAAAAAATATGGGGGGGTTAAAAGATACCCAACCCCCCAACTTTTTTTAAAGGGGTCGCTTTAATTTTTTTCTTCTTGAAATATTAGGCCTTTAAATCTACAGCACTGGCAAAAATTTCAAAGAAAAATTCGCAACAGCAAACTTTTTACAAAAAAAAAACGTTTTTTTGAATGTTAGTTTAACACCCTGTAACTTTGTTAGGAGCCAGTTTTTGATATAGGTAAATATAGCCAAATCCACTTATTTTTTGATAATCTATCTGTGGAAGAATTTATGACATACCTTTTTGAAACACCCTGTATAATAAGAACAACGTAATTAATAAAATGTTGGTAATTTGTTGAATTTTTTTTTTTTTTTTAAATTACGTTAACAGAATTTTCTTATTTGCAGATTTCCGTTCTTCTAAATCAAGATCGAAACATATGGAGAGACATTTTGGGAATGACTTCGTGGTTTGTGAATTTTGTGGAAGATTCATAACAAAAATGAATTTTTTTCAGCATCAATTTATTCATGTAGTTAAAAAAAGATCAAGAAAAGTTTTTCTGGAAAATAACGTTTCCAGCATACAAACACATTTAATAATGCACAATAATGAAAATCCATTTAAATGTGATATTTGTTTAAAAGGATTTAATCATAAATCTAGTTTACAACAACATTTAATAAATCACGGTAATCAAAAATTATTTAAATGCGACATTTGTTCTAAAGAATTTATTAAAAAATCAAGTTTGCGAATGCATTTAATAATTCATAGGAATGAAAAATCATTTAAATGTGACATTTGTTCCAAAGGATTTAATCGAAAATCTAGTTTACAACAACATTTAATAAGTCACAAAAATGAAAAACCATTTAAATGTGACATTTGTTCTAAAGGATTTAATCGTAAATATATTTTACAACAACATTTAATAAGTCACACGAATGTAAAATTATTTAAATGCGACATTTGTTCCAAAAGATTTACTCAAAAATATAATTTACGAATGCATTTAGTAATTCACAGTAATGAAAAATCTTTTGAATGTGACATTTGTTCCAAAAGATTTAATCAGAAATCTAATTTACGAACACATTTATTAATTCACAGTAATGAAAAATCATTTAAATGTGACATTTGTTCTAAAGGATTTAATCGTAAATCTAGTTTACAACAACATTTAATAAGTCACATGAATGTAAAATTATTTAAATGCGACATTTGTTCTAAAGGATTTACTCAAAAATATAATTTACGAATGCATTTAATAAATCACAGTAATGAAAAATCATTTAAATTATTTAAATGTGACATTTGTTCCAAAAGATTTAATCATAAATTTAATTTACGAACACATTTAATAATTCACAGTAATGAAAAATCATTTAAATGTGACATTTGTTCCAAAGGGTTTAATCGAAAATTTGATTTACAACGACATTTAATAATTCACAGCAATGAAAAACCATTTAAATGTGATATTTGTTCCAAAGGATTTAATTTAAAATCTAATTTACGAAAACATTTAATAATTCACCGTAATGAAAAATTTAAATGTGACATTTGTTCTAAAGGATTTAATCGTAAATCTAGCTTACGAGGGCATTTAATAATTCACAGTAATGAAAAATTTGTTTGAAAATGTAACTTAAATCACGGTAATAAAAAAACATTTAATTTTGGATCGAAAAAATAATATAACGCAACATTTTATAACGTATTATTTTCCTTCTGCTTTTTATCCAGTCAGTCAGGAACAAATTACAGCTAATGGGAGCTCTTCTTACATGTGAGCGTGAGTTCTTAATTCATATAAAGTAATCTTTCATTCATACCTCTGTAGACTATAACCGTTGTATGAAGATATCATAGTAGGATAACGCTACAGTAAAAAGCGTTTGAGGTAATCTCGCTTAGCATCTAGTGATGTTCTTATGAAGTAGTCAATTTCTAATGCTATGCAGATACGCCCTCTACATCTTCTTTGCTATTTTGGTCTCTACCATGTAATTATATTACCTATTTTAGATATGAAATTGATGGCTGCAATATGTATTGGTTGTAGGACAGTGTTGGTTATTATTGTAGAAAAACTTATATCCTTGTAAATAATAAAACTGTATGTTTTCATAATTCAATAAGGCCTTTCTACGAAACTAAAAAATTAAGTAAAAGAAGTTACTAATAAGGGATGGGTTTTGAAAAAAAAAAAAATCTACCTAATTTAAAAATTATTATATTTTCAAAGTTTTTAAGAAATATTTTATATGTTTAAATTTACAGCAAGAGTTTGGGGTTTTGCATGGTATATAAATTAACAGTTTAAACCAATGTAATAGTTACAAGAAATGCATAATAGTACAGTATTTAAATTGAACATGAAAACAAAATTAGAATAAAACCATGATACTATTACTCGAGAAGATAAACCCACGTGCATGTGATCAGCCCATCTCTCTCTCACGCCTGACGTCACTGGGAGACTACCCGACTCAGCAACAGCCAGTTCTATATGGCGCAGAGCGGTTTTGCGTGTATTACTGATTATTTAATTTTGTTTTTTTTTGGTTTGTTGTGTTTTAGAAGTAATCGTGCGTAAAACTTTTCTGTTGCTGTTTAACTTTTAAGACGATTTATTACTTATTTATCCAAACATTTTCAATTTTTACTCCTCCTTTTTTGCATTCATCCATAATTTTTATAAAAATATTAAATTGATTGTAAAATGAAAATGTTTATACTTTAAAAGCACTAAAATAAGATTAACTCGAATTTTTTTTTTTCAAATATTTATGTAGAATTTTTACTCCCTCCCCTTTTTACCTTTACCTGTAATTTTTTTATTAACTCACTAAATGAATTTTGAAATGAAAATAGTACGAAACAACTCGATTTTTAAAATATTTTAAATTTTTACTCCTCACCTTTTTTCTAATTATCTATTAAAATATTAAACTGATTATAAAATCAAAATGTACATAGCCAAAAACCTATAAAACGACATATCACTCGATTTTTTACGAAAAATTTCAATTTTTTATCATTTTCCCTGACATTTCACCCCCTTCCCCTTAACCAATTTTACTTAAAAATATTCCAATCCGATCCCTAATGGAATAACACTTATCTATAGCGCAATTCCTTTAAAAGTTATGGTGAAACTGATAGCAGAAATTTTCTTTTTGTTCATAATACTTTTTTTTTACACGTTTTGGGACATTTTAAGATGATTAGGCAAGCCAAAAAATATTTAATTTAATAATATACAAATATTATAAAAATAATATATCAATATTATAATAATAGTATATTATTACACGAGCGCTTATGTAGGCCATTATTCACCCGAGTGATTATTGGCCTACATAAGCGCGAGTATAATACTATACTTTTTCTACGCCTATGAAATAATTAAAATGCAGATTAAATTAAATTTACGCAAATAAACCATTTTACATTAATTCATATTAACTTTTAATAACATGGATAATAAAATGATTTTTTATCAATTAACGGATTATGTTGGTGAATATTTATTGTGAAATTCTAGCAGTTCTGAATAGTAAGTGATGGGGTGGCCACATCCATTTTTTGATTTTCATTGACCTTGGTTATAGTCTCGGTGGTGGTAATAGTGGATTTGCTTTGTATTGAGTGAATTATTTTTTGGGCAGTTGTCATTTTATTATTTAAGGAGTCGTTGATGTATCCCTCCGCCACCGTTGCGGACTTCCACCCCCCATGTCTTTTTAATACAGTCATGTTGGCTCCTGCATCTACTAGTATTGTGGCAGACGATCTCCTGAAACTGTGTCCTGTATACATTTCGGGGTTGGGCAGATTTAAATAATTGGCAATTTGTTTTCCCATTGCCGAGAATTTGTTAATTCCTATATTTTGGACAGAGCATTTCCCATTTTGATAATTCAAAAAGAGAGACGGCGAGGCAACCGTGGGGGGGACGCAAATCAATATATTTTTTAACCATTTCACAAAATTTTCCTGTTACGGTGAACTTTCTAACGACTTTCGTTTTTGTGTTGGGCACAGTAATTAGCATGGATGTATTAAAAACTTCAATATGCTCAATATTCATATTTCTTAATTCATGACAACGACAGGCACCCATTACACCAAGAATTAATGCTACCTGAAACAAAAATCAATGGCAAAATTAGTTACGGCCAATTTCATAATCAATTTAAAGGACACTTTAATTTTAAAGTATCTTTTAACCATATAGTTTAAATAGCTTAAAGTCTCCTTTCATTAAAGGCCACTTTAGCTATCAATTATGAAATTGGCCGTAAAATGGATTAACAACTTCAATGTTTAAAATTATGGGACTGTCTATTCGTCCGGGCGCTCGGACAAATAGTAGATTGAGCTATATATCCGGGCGTAAAAAATAATTGAAATATCTACTTTCAACCGTTTTTATTTTATTATTTTTCTTTAGTAAAATCATACAGAACTTTAAATTTCAAAACTAACCGGTGGATCAATATACTCCAACAAAAATTTTACCATTGGTAGAATTTTTAATCTTTTTTTTTTTAACGAAACCAACCTGACTTTTTTGGGTGGAACTTGAACTAACCTGTGGAACAATATTCTCGAACAGAAAATATAAATACTTAAAAGAATATAAAAAGAAAAAAGAAAAAAAAAACTGCCAAGGCCCGGAATTGACCTATCGATCTACAGCTCGATGCCCAGTCCACTGCACCACGCCACACGATACCCGTCTACTTGTGTTACAGGATTAAGAACAACGAATGATGACTCATTAGAGAGTTATTGCCACATCTCAAAAGAATAGCACTAACCTTATTGTGACAGTTACGCATGCGTACTTTAGAACGAAGGAAAATAGTGCTAAATTTGAATACTGTATTACAGTATTTTATGTCGAATAAGGATAGTGCCAAAACCAAATACTGTATTTTCATCGGGAATGTCCGAGATGCATCGTGAATAATTCGGCACCAAAGTAAATGTCCTGTGGGTACAGAACAGACAAACACCGAGTTTTCGACTTTTTTGCCATTTGTCTTCTTTCTTGTTTAGAGTGTTTATGGTTGTTTGTTGTTTATTCGTTTGAGGTTATTTTTTTCCATTTTTGGTAGTGCATTTGCTGTGTTTTTAGTATAATTATTTTTCTTTGTTTAATTTTTAATAGATTAGAATATTTATAGGATAAATTAATTGTAGATTTGTTTTTAATTCAATCTTAGCTTTTATTTTTATAGATAGGTTAGGTTAGCATTTAATTTTTGTATTTATATTTCATTTTATAAAAACGTGAACAAAAACGTTAGGCTGCGCTTTACATCTAACGACGAAATTGTCCTATTACGGGAGGTATTGGCACAAAATCCGTTTGAGGACCCAAAGAAATGGACCACTATTAAGGACAATATTGTAACAAATAAATCATTTTCACTAAGAACCTTAAAAAATCATTTTGATGTTTTGCTATTAAACTGGCTGAGAAAAGACAAGGCTAATAGAAATAAGTAAGTCTCACTAGATTATTTATTTTACAAGTTATTCATGCCCTGTATGTTTCTCCTGTATTGTAGATCTGGAATTGAAGAAACCTATACGGAAGCTGATGTACTTTTGCAGGAGCTGTATGACCTCTCCCAAGTGTGCAATAGGCAAAAAATATCGACCAGTAGTATTGAGGATGGGAAAGCAATCCGAGAGTTAGCTGCGGCTGCTCAAATAGAGAATAAGGAAAATAATGAGGTCATTGAAAGAGACCATGATTATTGTAAGTAACCGTTTTATAATTTCACAAAATGAATACATAAATAATATATGTCAATACATTTTTAGGGACCATGGATGATGATATTGCTGCAGAAGTGGAGGTCAGACAAGACAAGTCTCTAATATTGGACCTGGATGTTTCTGCAGATATCATAAAAGTATTAAATACATCAACACCTTCTCAGGCAACAGCTGTTAAAACCGATGCAAGAAATGCTTTAACAAGAAGGAACATTTTAGGTATTTATTATTATTTTTTATTTATATTTAAATCACCTTATATTTTAATATTACCTTCAGTACTGAATAGCCCCGAATGTATTATTTTCGTTTTACAAACCTAAATATCCTATTTATATTTTAGTGCCAAAAAAAACCAGAAGGACTGATAAACCTGTTAAAGGAAATGCCTTAGATTTTTTAAATAAAAAAAGAGTTGCAGATAATGAGATTAAATTAAGAGAATTAGAATTGGAAGAAAGGAAACTTAAACTAGAAGAGTATAAATTAAAATTAGAGGAAAGGAAAATTAAGATACAAGAAGAACAGTTGCAATTTGATTTTGTAGAAAAGAGAAGAAAGTTGGAAATGGAAGGCGAAAAACACCAAGTAGAAGTATATGAACGCAAGCAAATGCATGAGGTTATAAGGATGCAGAATAATTTATTACAAAATCTATTGCTAGAAAAATGAATAAACTTGCTGATTTTAAAGATTATTTTAAATTTTTTATGTAGTTTAATGTTTAAAATACAATAACAATAAAAAACCTTTATTTGGAAAAAAATATTTTATTTGGAACAGATATTAATAATTAGAGTGCTACATATTCAAAGGTTTATACAATAAATATCCTATATTCAACAAAATAAGATAAAAAATAAATTATAATAATAGCTTTTATTGGCAAAACTAAGTACCTAATACAAAAAAAATATAAATACAAATATTTTGCCAAATGGCAAAGCTATTTTCATGTCAAACATGGTTTCTAATTGTTAACTCTTAAGTATGTCTCGAGATTTGGTGGTAAGGTGTCAAAATATTGGGCCGTTTCACTACTATATAGGCAGGTGTGACAATTTGTTAAAAGAACTGCTATTTTGTAAAATTTTTCAACATCTTGCAGTTGAATTTTTTGATTTTTTTTATAATCAACAAAAGCAAAAAGTGCCAAAACTTTTTGAAATCCTCATTCCACTGACTGTCTGACAGAACTCATGGATATATTAAAATTTTCTTGAGCAGGAGTCAGAATACGGTTGCTAAAGGGACATATTAAAAGTTCTCTTATGCCATAGGCCTGATCACCATATATGACATACCTTTCCCCATTTGGAAAAATAGCCAATGCTTCCAATTCCTGATAGAGGTTAGACTCCCGAAAAATCCCAGCATCATGCCTTCTTCCAGGATAAGCCCCCTTGAGATTGACAATTAAACCATCTGGAGTAAGCAGAGACTGGTATTTAACACGGTGATGTCGTTTATGACCAGAAAAATATTCTCGCTGATCATCAGTTGGCCGACAGATAGCTCTTGTTGTTCCATCAATAAATCCCCAACAAGTATTTAAAGCAGCCCCTTTGTTAAAAATGGCCTAAAACATAAAGAGTCACATTACTTGCATTGAATTGAAGATAATACCTCTTTTTATTTTGTAATAATATATGACAAAACAAAACATTGTAAGTTTCAAAATATTTTTAAGGGAATATATTAAACCTTCCAGGGTTTGAACCTAACATTTTGGTCAAAATGAATGTTGGGGGCTCTGACACTTATTACAATATTTTGGTTTTATATATTAAGTATATATAAAAGATATCTTACTTGGGCATAATACTGCAACTTTTCTTGATTTAGCCATGGTGCATTTTGTAAATGTTCCAAAAGATGGCTGTCACTTTATTAAGGATTTGTGAAAGAGATTGTGAAGACAGTCCAAAAATATTCTCTAAATCTGATAACCGATTGGGGTATGCTAGCCTCCTCAATAATATGCACAAACCATTTATACCTGAAATATAATAAATTAGGCAATATATTAATGAGAGTGGGAACAATAAATCTTGCCAAGTTGCATTAAACACTTTATTGAATATTCCTACTTACCAGATATAACATTTCTAGTTGATGTTATGATTCGTTCAGGCAAACGGAGAGCTCTGGATAATCTTATGATATCATCTCTTTCAAATCGGAAATTCAATTTAATTTCTGCAGGAACCCATTCATCCAAATTAAATCTACCATATCGGTCACCTCTATTCCCAATTCCATCTCCTCCTTCATTCAATATTTCGAACAGGATTGCTTGCTCAATATCTTCATCATTACCACCACCTATTATTATAGCCTCCAGAATATCTTCCATTTTGAGAAAAACCTGATATGTACTCTACTGAAATATATATATATATATATAAATTAATTATGCCTTTTAACTTTTAATTCTAAAATAATAAGTGGCTATTGCCTCACATACATCCTGTATGTTTGTTTTCAAAATTTTATTATGACCTTATGATGTAAATTACCTTAAGAAAAATCTTCAAAACCCTACTGCTGCAAAAACACAAAAATAAAACTTAAAAATACAAAAAATCTCATAAACAACAAATGGACACAATCACGATAGATAGACCATGGGAGATAGACATTTGTCAGTCTTGTCACATAAATAGCATACATTAAGCTAAGTTCTTCCAAAAAGATCGCTTGCATTCAGAATATTTCTTATTGTTTCGTTAGTCGAGCTATTACCAGTAACCAATAAAATCCAAGCGTCCAATACGCTACTTCCGATAAACCTCGAAATTATGTTGGCCTTTAACACATACTTACGCTACAACGAAACGTAGCCTAATCTACTATTCATATCCGAGAGCTCGGACAAATAGACAGTATCTAAAATTGTTATAATTATGTTTATTTATTAATTCCTACCTTTGTTGCAAGATATTTTTTATCATCTGCATTTTCAATGAACATATTTATTTCATCTGGAGTAAATGTTTTGGACTTTTTCGCCTTATAGCCATCAGATTTGCGTTTAAGAAAAGTTTTTAACTTTCCGTAAGTTGCTATATTTATGTTTTGTCGTACCTCTAGTGTCGTTCGCAACATCGAATATTGAGTCCAGAGGGACGAAGATTTGTATTTTTCTGCTAGCTCTCCAAAGTAGGCTAGTAACACGTTTTCGGAAAACGAGGTAGTTTTTTTGCGGTCTCGCCAATCCATAAAAGCTTTATACGCTTTTTCGTAAAGATTTCGCGATTTTTTAGGTAGCAAGAGGTGTGTCTTTTTATCCAACTGTTGCAGAAACGTTGGCATCGGTGCGGTATGTCAACTGTTATTTATTTCAACGGTCAACCAGAATCCAACACGAAACGTACAAGGCCGCATCGGTGAAACAACGGTTGCAACAAACCGGTGGAAAAAAAGACACACGTAAGTCTACCGATGTTATTTTCGCTGCTTCTACGATATCCGGTGGGGTATAATTTTCTTCGTCGCTGTTAATATCGTCCATTTCATCCATTTGTGTTTTGATTAGACAATTTATAGGTTTTTGAGACAAACTTTTACACTTTTTCAGCTTTCGGAGACAGAAGTGTCAAGCGTGACAAAATTACAAATGACAAGCAGTGTTGTACAGGAATTTGGAAAAATCCGCCAACAGTCGAACGAGCTATTTTTTTTTTAAACCATTTTAGACCTTCTGAAACACATTTCGAAATACTTTTTTTGACCTGCAAACGCTATAAAATATTTTTTTCTTACCTTAAAACTATTAAAATGTGTCCTCCAATTTCGATGTTGAAAAAATGTAAACTACATCATTTTGATTAATTTCTTGTTATAGAAACTGCTAAATAATAACACTAGACCATCCATAATGCAATAAACCATCCAAATTTTTTCGTAAACAGTTTATTTTTTTAATTTAAGATCATGTTTAGGTTCGTCGGATTTTTTTAATTTTCGTAAAGACTATGACAATTAAGATTTGCAGTGTGACATGTCTAAAAGAAATACAATGTTGCCATATCAATTATCTATTACACAGCAATGGTAATTTTTATCTATGCCCTGCGTTGTACCAGGCCAACCAATTGACTTCAGTATCAGAAAAATTATATAAAACTAACGATTTAAAAAATACCCATATTAAGATCTTCTTCCTCACCCTCATCGGCAGAGTACTCTTCGACGATCTAACCTAAACTAACAATATACAATAAGAAGATGAAGCAACGACTTCTTGTAGGGTGGTGCTACCAAAAATTTTTAACTTATACCTGGCTACGCCGACCGGCATAGACTCCAACGGCCTGGACACAGCTCAAATTGAAAAAACCTAACCTAACCAACCCTCATTAGTGTATGGCCAGTGAACATCGATCCCAACTTTTAACGAACGTGTCTTGTATCGTGGGCATCTAATAATATGAAAATAAACAATAAGAAAAGGAAGCAACGACTTCTTGTAAGGTGGCGCCACCAGAAAATTTTTAAACCATACCTGGCTACTCCGACCGGCATAAACTCCAACGGCCTGGACACAGCTCAAATTGAATTTTTTTTTTAAATATTAGATATGTACCGACATGCCGCAATTAACGTACAATCATCTTGAAATGAAATAAAAAGACGGTTGTCTGTGATTACTACAAATGTTTTCACTTCGAGATCCAAATTTACCTGCTGGCCAGACACTATGTAATTTTTCAGCCAATTTTCACTAACCGAATTATTTCCTGACTTATATGTTTTCTTACTCGATTTGGCAACACCGCATTTATAGAAACTAGACACATCAATTGTCATTAAAAATAATTTAGTGTTTATTTATTTTTCTAACAAACTAAAAATGAAAAATAAGAAAATTTGATCGTTTATGAAAAAATTTGGTACGGTTTATTGCTCTATGAATGGTCTTATATTGATATTTAGCCGTTTCTACAACAAGAAATCAGTGAAAATGGTTTATTTTACATTTGTTTTATGATGGAGACCTGACAACAAATTTTAAGGATTTTGGATTTTAAGGTAAATTTTTTTTTTTTAATAAGTGTTAGCGGACCCAGAATTGTTATGTATAGTGTGTTTCCAAGTGTCTAGAAACTCTTTATAACATTTCAATAGTTATATCCGCCGTTCGAGTATCGGCGTATAATACCAAAACCAATATACATATTATATTTACCGATATAGCATAAGAAAGTATTTTTAGAAATTAAAACAAAAATGGTTAGAACTTTTACTTTTTGCAATAGCCTTGTTTAATACATAAGTTATCTGCACTTTCATTATATAAATTAATAAATGTTTTATTACCAATGTTAGTTGATATTTTATACCTTTAATATACAGTGTATTTAAATAACAAAATACGAAGATCCTACATAATATTTTTTATTATATACCTTTTTTTCGTAAATTAAGCCCTTAATAATTTATTTTCCTTTTCAAAATCATTAAACCAGAACAAATTAAATTAACCTTATTTTTATTTAGTATATTCGGTCTTTATTTCAATCTGTTTTTATCAAAGACATTACAACATAGAGACAAAATGTTTCATTCATAAATCCCATACAATTGCGGACTGTTATTGTTTTAAAATTGTTAATGAGTGGAAGAGAGAAAGACAGATCTCTTAGAACCGGCTGGCAACGTTGTAAACAGTGTCCATAATATGCTAGCCAGTGGCGTAGAGTTTTAAACTTACCAGTATTGTTAGAGTAGTATGTTAAAAAAATACGTAAATAAGTAGGTATATCTTTTTAGTAATATAATTATGATTATTTTTTTATGTAGGTAAATTCAAATACAAGAGAATTCAGGTTACCTTCTGATTTTTAATATTTATTGGTTTATAGTTTATTGGCATTTACTATATATTTGGCTGGTATGATGTTAACCAAAATTATTTAAAATTTTAAATTAACATTAAGTAGGCAGTGGTATCTAAATAAAATACTGTCTTAAAATATATGAAAACAACATATCTTAACCTAAAAATACATACCGCTGAAAGGATAAATTTCGATTTAAATGATCTACCTTATTGAACACTACGCATGCATATACCACAATTCTTTATATTTCTCACAAAAGTTCACAAAAATAGTATTTTATAAATGAATAAATCAATAAGTCACACAAACTGTCAGAAACACAAAATAGCTGTTAGACCCGATTGGCAACGTTGCGGCTGGTTACGGTAACATTTTATTTATAAAAATAAGTACTAGTTGTAAATTCCTAAAATAAGATATTCAGCGTTGCCGTATTTACGAAGTTCTTTGCAACCCTAATATTTTGTTTAGATTAATATTGATTTTTAAAGAAAAATTTAGCTGATATTAACACTTTAAAGAATAATTTAATTAAAAACATATTTTTATTTACACAGGGTGTTATTGAAATACACGTACATATTAAAATGGGGAATAGTATGTAATGACCAAAAACGATTGGCACCAATTTTAACTTCAAATTCTAAAATTTAAATATTGGGGAAGAGTCCCCTTTTCCGACCTATTAGTTTCCATATTTAAAGAAGTAAAATAAATCGAAATTGAACTTACCCATAGAAATTGCACTGTTGCCGTAGCAAAACCAATTAATTCAAAATAAAGTTTATTACAGTAATTGTTCAAAATGCCGTCCATTATTATTTACACACACTTGCAATCGTCTTTCCAAAGAACTTTGAACATTAGAAATTAGTCTTGGATTTTGTCGTAGTTCCTCGGCTACCGCATTAACTTTATTGGTTAATTGTTCAACACTATTAATAGGTTCATTATAAACCAGTTGTTTCATGTGACCCCACAAAAAGAAATCGCATGGATTTAAGTCCGGAGATCTCGGAGGCCACTTAGTAGGTCCATTTCTGCCTATCCACTTTTGAGGAAATCTAATGTTCAAAAACTGCCGTACGTTTAAATCAAAGTGAGGAGCGCCATCTAGTAGGTACCACATCCGTTGCCTTAATTGTAACGGTATCTCTTCTAGGAGTACTGGCAAAATATCTTCTAAAAAGTGGAGATATCCTGGCCCATTTAATCTGTTCGGGAGAACATAAAGCCCGATTAAATACTGATCTATTATGCCAGCCCAAACATTTATTGAAAATTTTCTTTGATGCCCAGTTTCCCTAATGGCGTGAGGATTTTCATCACTCCAAATATGCGTATTGTGCATATTGAACACGCCATCACGAGTGAATGAAGCCTTGTCAGTATACAATAATATTTTTAGAAAATCAGGAATATCAACACATTTTTGAATCATCCATTCAAAAAACTCCACTCTCTTTTCTTCATCACCTGGATATAAGGCCTGGACTTTTTGGATGTGATAAGGATGTAAACCTTGTTCTTTAAGTGTCCGCCACACAACAAATGAGGACACTCCAATTTCAAGACCTAGTCTTCTACAACTTAATTGAGGCCGGTTTTCAACAGCTTCCAATATTTCTTCTTCGGCCGCCAATGTTCTTTGTGTTCTTGTTCTCCCTCGATCTGCATTGACACTCTCAAATTTTCCATGGTCTCTTAGATGCTGAACAGTTGAAATAAACGTACGACAGTCCGGAATTCTCCGATTTGGAAACCATTCGCGATACAGGATTTGTGCTTGCCGAGAATTTTCTCCAGCTGTCCCATAAACCAGCACTATATCCGTTAGTTCAATATTCGTAAATAGTGGCATCGTAAAAAAATATTTAAAAGTAATCGTAACAACACTTTTTACCAACTTGGAAATGACGCGCTCGTGTTAGCCAGATTCGTAAATCAACTAAAATTTTAATAATCTATAGTTTCAAAAATGTATAGTTTAAAAACAATCATTTATCAAATATTCTAGTTTTTTGATAACGAGGGTAGTAAAAACCAGTCTTCGGAAATAGAAATTAATTCGAAAATCTTGGCAACATGGTTATTTCTTACAAGACTAGTTTTCTTATCATCTGACAAAAACTTGCATATTAATTACTGTTGATGTTTAAAATAGGTAAATAAACCTAATTTATATAGGTCATCCTCAACATATCAGTGAAGTACGTTTGTTTTAGAATTAATTTTCAAAAATTAATAACTCCCTTAATAAGGGGTATTTTTAAAAAATAATATTTTTCTACATTCAGTGGGGATCTGCGCAATACCCAGTTTTAATATGTACGTGTATTTCAATAACACCCTGTATAATATAAAATTATAGTTATAGGATACATCAAATTTTATTTTTGGAAATTAATTTCTCCAAATATTTTTTACGGACTGATAAAACCGGCAAAGACGCAATAAACGTGAATCTGGTGGGAATAAAGATTTGCCACATAAAAATGTAAACAATTTGACCTCTTAGTTGTAATGTCTTTGAGCCCAATCGACTTATTTTGACCTCTACTACACATGGGTGTCCCAGTAATTTTGGGACACCCTGTATATGCAATTCGACATGGAATGCATCTAATAGTCTTACAGAAATCAGAGTTCAGGTAGGTGCACTATTCCCCAAAAGTAATATGGAGTAATCTTATTTGATATTTTGTAGATCTATTCCTGATATCTGGTGGTAGATTAAAGTGGGGCTTCTTACATAGAAATAATATAGAAGACCAATATAAACATAACATTTAAGCAGAAATTGAAACCTACTGTGCATAAAAACGCGTCTCTGCGCCTGACATCGCAAAATAGTGTGTCTAGAAGCTTGCGCAATATGCATGACTTGTCCCTGTAGTGTTGCCAAATATATTAAACATACCTAACAGAAAAGAATTTTAAATTAATTAATTTTTAAATTATATGATTTAAACAGTTTATGTCTACGAAATATCGCCACAAAATATCTTATACACATTTAAATAATCAACTAATAATATTTATGTGTAATTACATTCCCAAAAATATATACAAATACCGTATTAATGTCATTAATACCGTATTTTTAATGTTCAATAAGCGATTCACCTACAAATTCAATATTGACCTGGCAATAGCACTAAAATCCGGTGTTTCAAGGCTATATGACGCTGCCCTTACAGGACCGTTTGTAGTTTATTATTTATGCCGCGTTTGAGAATCCACATCGGATGCATCTGAGATGTAGTAAGTAGTAAATCTTTGATCACGTGATTCAGTATACGTAGATGTAATGGGACAGATGTGTCCGATGTGGATAAAAAACGCTCGAGATGTAAAAAATGCATCCGATGTGGATTCTCAAACGCGGCATTAATTACACGATGAAAGTGGCATTTTATTTTTAGTTTTGTGTAGTGTTTAGTCAAATCCTAGGTACAATAAAAGACATTTTTATTAGGCAGCTGTTATATTTATTACAAGATTTATGTCTGCAAATCTAAACCTACCTAAGAATTATAATTATGTAAATAGAGAGCTGTATATTTATATACAGGCTGCCCAGCGACGGGGAGACATTATCGATATCGGTTTTAAGGCATTTTAAAACATAAACCCGATCTCAACAATCTTAGGAACTCTTCTGTCACTCGATATTTTAATCGGTACTTCCTCTTCGCTTTTTGGCTGGCACAACAATTATTTACATTTCTTCATTCCTTACCGCGTTCGAACCAGTAAGGTTTAAAGAAATTAAAAAAAAAACCTACATTAAAAATAAAGATGTTAATGATTTTCTTATGGATCCCATCTTCAGATCTTGACTTAATGTATATAAAACTGTTTCCTTTTCTAACAAAAATAATCCTAGAAATCGGGCAACGTGGTAAAGAATTATCGCTCAACATACATAAAAAAATATTTCAACGAATTGAGAATATCATACCATTTTGAAGTATGTTAAAAAAAAATTGTTAATAAAGTGAAAAGTAGGGCATGAACATATATTATAAAGTATATAAAATGATAGATAAATCCAGTTTAGAAGGTATTATAAATAAACTGTGGAAATATCGAGAATCTCGATTTTGAATCGGAAAAATATTCTACGCAATTTAGTATGAAAGCTGATCAAAATGAAACACATGAACGACAAACTGTTATTGACAACTTTCTTCAAACGTTTTATATTTTTCCGAAAACTAACTAGATAGTTCGAAAATCATTTCCTTCGTTAAAACGCCACTTGTTCCGAAAAAGGTACACGCCTGCCAACATTCATCGTTCATTAAAAAAGTGGTAGATACAAAACGCTTCGTATTTTAAGGCCAAAATATATTTAGAAATCGAAATAGTCATATAAACAAAAAAATCATATGAGTGAGATAACTACCAAATTAATGATTTACAAGTTTATTCCTATTATTTATAAAATAGGTTTGCAATGTGCTGGTGTGGAATGTTATCATCGACTAAAAACTTTAAATCTTTGTATTAAATTGATCGAAAACAAACTATAAATTGGTTTAGGCTATATAGAATGTTTCTAGTAAGCAGCAACTAATTTTTATTATGGAACCGAAAGACCCTTTTAAAAAGGTTCAAAATTAAAATAAAATATGTACCAAGTAAATGTAGTAGTATTTTTTAATTTATATTGAAAATGGTAACATGAAAGGTTTTCTGTCTAACGACTCATAGTCTCGGCTGACAAAATGTAAAAAAATATCGAACATAATATTCCTGGGCCCTATTTTGCACTCCCCAGATTAAATTTAGTTGTAGCAAATGATATTATCAAATAAGATGTCAAATCACAAGCAAAATCTCGTGACTACAGTACTAATGATTGCCTGTTTGGAAAAGTATCTTTGTTTGTAAATATTTATATGCATAGTTATATTTAAATGCGCGAGTGTAATGTTAAGTATAAACAAAATCCGCCCATTATGTATATACGTTTAGTTACCGACCCTAGTAGATAGGCAATTTGTTATTGTTTTAAGTTTTATCGTAGGGAGAGAGAAAATCAAAATTAGGATAAATGGTCCAGCTCCTTTCTGGTTACGTAGGTATCTAAAAAGTATTTTAGTTTTTGGTTAAGTAATTAATTATTGTAACAGTGATTTTCTTGTGATAGTACCTAATTTAGATTGTGGATTAAAGTTTTTGTATATAATTTCGCTGTTTAATAATAAACGTAGTCAAAACCGGAGCACGTGGTTTTTCTGGAAAGTATTTTTAAAATCACAAGCAAAATCTCATGACTACTGTACTAATGATTGCCGAAAATTAACTAATTCATATTTTATGCCATATCTTTCTTAATAAGGACTGTCAGAACCATATTTACCTTAACTTGAAATTTTTTTAATCGTTTTTTTTATAGAATCATCTCTAAAAATGTATGATTGAAATATCGTGCGAACTATTTGTTCGATCAATAAAAAACTTGCACCGGTCCTGTTCGCGCCAGCACCGTTATACGCATGAGCTCCGACACACTATTTTCTCCTTATGGTTTCATTTTTGATATATGGAATCGGCTTTCTATACTATTTCTATGGATTCGAAGCCCAGCAGTCTCTGACACAAACTTGCTTATAAATGAATATAAGCGCGTTAGACCGCTACACCACCGACCCGATATCTTTGTAAAATTCAATATCTCGGGTTAATTCTCGAATTCTTTGGCAAAATTCCCCTAATTTACTTCTGTAATCGTCTGAGGACATCGTAACTCTAGATATAATAATAAAAATATTTTAGATAAATCTCGTTTTTTTTTATTTTTGTGCAAATCCTCATCGCAATCGTATCTTACCTGTAATTGTTACCCACGGGTCCTCAGGACCCATTAATTGGTAAATGTACACTATTGAACAAAAGTGAAGCAACTTTTATAGTAAAATAAAATATTTAATTATTTAAAATAAAATGAGCAACCATGGAAATTAAAAATAATTTAATTTAAGTGGTCATAGTAGGCTGCAGTCATATGTGACATGGGATTGTTTGCAAATGTCAAATAAGTTAGTATGTAATAATTTATTTCAACTAGACCTTTTATTATCGCGACAAAAGTATAGCAACTCTTTGATTTGGTTTACAGGAAAAGGATTTATGATACAGGTAAAGTTCTAAAATGACGTTTTTCAATTCAATTAAGCTTAACAGCTCTAATATTTACAGAATTAAATATGCCAAAAGGAAAACGAATCTGTACGGTGGTACAAGAAATGGTCGAAAACGCCTTTTTAGAAGGGAAGAGTAAGATTGCGATTTCCAAACAGTTCGACTTGCCCAAATATAGTGTCTCAAAAATAATTTCACGTTATAATGAAAGAGGACATGTAGAAAAAATGCCGAAATCAGGAAGGCCCAGGAAAACTACATTTTGGATGGATAGGATAATCAAAAGAATTTCTCAAAGAGATCCGTGGTTGTCAGGACCAAGGATAATTGCTGAAATTCCCGAACTGGAAGTCAGTGCGAGGACTGTTCAACGACGATTAGTTGAGGCGAAACTTTATAGCAGACGTCCTGCCAAGAAACCGTTGGTTTCTGAAAGAAATCGCCGTGCCAGACTTGAATTTGCGCAACATTTAAACTGGACAGTGCAAGATTGGGGAAAAGTATTGTTTAGCGACGAAAGTCGTTATAAAATTTTTAATTCTTGTTGGCGGCCTGTGATCTTTTCAGAAAGACAGACTACCATTTAGGTGAGGTGGCCGACACTAACGTACTAGTGCGCCTCTAAAGGCCACCCAGAACTTCGCTGGGGCCTCCATTACTTACTGGTGGGACGAAACATAAATAAAAACTCACTCTTCCTCTATGCGTATTTATTCACGCTTAAAACGATGGTGCCATGCAGGCAAAACAAATGGATTACATATTATAATGGCAAACTGCCGAAGAATTATAAACACTTAACTTAAATTACAATTTTAACAAACATGGTTCTATGAGATAAAACAATTTTTTACATCTTGTCGATGGAGAGTCTGCAGACCAACTCGTTGTGTCTCTTTACAAAAACTTAGAGCGCACTTCCGTGATATGGAAATGGTAAGCTTACATCATGTATTTTATTTCTGATTGGTTACACATTTATTGATTTTTATTTCGTGAGGCGTGGCTTCGCTAGTGAGATTGTTAGAGGTGTGATTTTATTTTTATGTGTAAAGGTGGTGTTATGTATGAGATAATTGTTGTGTTGTCGCATGCTGCGTGAGTGTTCAAATGTAATTTGAACAATTCTGATGGAATGAAGCGTGTCAGGCGTCCGGTTAATATGAGATTTCACCCAAAGTATGTTACGCCAACAATAAAGCACGGACAAGGTAGTGTATTTGTATGGGGTTGTTTTTCGTGGAACAGAGTAGGCCCACTACATGTTATAGACGGAATTATGGATCGCTTCGTCTACAGAGACATACTCCAAAACGTTATGTTTCCCTATGCTCAGCGGGAGATGCCTTTGCAATTTATATTCCAACAGGACAACGATCCGAAACATTCGTCTCGCCTTGTTCAGGAATGGTTTCAGGAGAACAATGTCCAGGTTCTTAGGTGGCCGGCCCAATCACCAGACCTCAACCCCATTGAGAACCTTTGGGAAGAGGTTGAACGTCGTATTCGGACTACAAGATTCCCAAATAAACAGTCCTTAATTGATAAAATTAATGAAGTTTGGATTAATATGCCGGATATTACTATCCAAAACTTAATTTCATCAATGCCGCGCCGTTGCCAAAAAGTTATATCTAATAATGGATAATCCTATTAATTATTAAGAATTTGTTCTTATTTTGTTTTAACCCTTCAACCATATTTGTGATTTTTCAGTTGTTAAATGAAATACAAAATTTTTTCATAAAAGTTGTTATACCTTTGTCGCGATAATAAAGGGTATTGTTGAAATAAATTATTACATACTAACTTATTTGACATTTGCAAACAATCCCATTTCACCTATCATAGCAGCCTATTATGACCACTTAAACTACATAAATTTTGATTCTCACGGTTGATCGTGTTATTTTAAATAATTAAATATTTGATTTTATCATAAAAGTTGATTCACTTTTGTCCAATAGTGTATATAGAATAAGCTGTTCGCGCAGTCGCAAACAACTAAACCATTAGGTATTCTCTTGTTTAGTTACATTTGAGCTCTAGAGGTGTGCATAAGCAATATCGTTCATATTTACACCGATTGTGGTCGTTTTTGGGTCCTCGGGATCCATGCGTAGCCAATAAACAATATCGATGCAACGAGGTAAATATATTAATTTTTGTGTAATGTAGATTGCTTTTAATTACATGTATTTTTTATAGAATGGCGAATAGATTTATTAACTCAGGCGGAACTATTAGAAATCGTAGAGAATGATGAATTTTGAGAAGATGTAGAAAATAAAGAAGGTTGTTCTTCTAATAATGAAAAGTCCATTCGTCCAATTATGAAGAACGGTTGCATGCTGCTGAACAAATTTTGGACTATGAAGAGGGCAGTGATATTTCAGAATCAGATTGTGAGGAAATAAGTTGTCACGATTCTGACGAAATGGAGTGGAAACCTTCAAATGATGATTATGATTCTTCTGAGGTTTATGACGAGACAGACACTGAAGCTGAATTACTACAGGAGATTCAAATTGAAGCTCAGGAACTACAGGAAGTTCAATTTAACAATCAAGAACAACAGGGGTTGGAAAAGCGTGACCATCAAGTATTTTATGGAAAAGATCGAACAAAATGGTCAAAAATTTCAAATACAAGAGGTAGAACTATAGCTAAAAATATCGTTGTTACATTGCCTGGTTTAAAAGTAACAGCAAGGCAAAATCCTCCTTCATCTGTCATACAATCCTGGAATATAATATTTACTGAAGATATGTTCGAAATGATTGTTCTAAACACAAACAGTGGGATAAAAAATGTGCAAACTCGTTAAGAGTACATTTAAAAAACGTAAAAATTCTCGGCAGCAGTTCAAGCCATCATTTATATCGATGTACTTGTCAGGATTATTGAAATCAGGCCACGAATACCTCAAATGAATGTGGGCAACGGATGGTACGGAAAGAGAAATTTTTCGCTGCACGATGTCTCTAGCAAGATTCCTATTTTTATTGAGCTGCTTACGTTTTGATGATGAACAAACAAGAGAGGAGAGAAGAAGGGTTAACAAATTTGCACAAATTTCTGAGCTCTTCAACAAATTTGTGGAAAACTCTAAGAATAATTTTAAACCCGGGATAAATGTTACTATAGATGAAATGCTAGTACCATTTAGAGGGCAATGTGGTTTTAGGATGTATATACCTAATAAACCTGCTAAATATGGTTTAAAAATAAAAATTATGGCAGACTCAAAGACACATTACATGGTAAATGCAGAACCATATACAGGTGCAGTTGGTGTTAGAACTAAAAAAAAAAAAAAGAAAAATGAATTTGGCGATGCAACTAAAGTTGTTGTACTTATATTAGTACAACCAATAATTAATACTGGTATAAATGTTACAACAGTAATTGGTATATATCTATTGAACTTGTAAATGAACTATTAAAGCAAAAGTTAACTCTTGTTGGAACTGTGAACAAGAGAAAAACATTTATTCCACCTGAATTTTTACCTCAAAAGAAAAGAGAAGAGCAGGAATCCATTTTTGGTTTTCAGTCACAGTTGACATTGGTGTCTTACGTGCCAAAGCGAAATAAATCCGTAGTATTGCTTTCTAGTATGCACAATGATAAAGTAGTTGATGAGGAAACTAAAAAACCTGATATAATTCTGTTTTATAACAACACAAAAGCAGGTGTCGATGCGCTAGATCAAAAATGTGCGAATTATTCGACATCCAGGTGAACTCGCAGATGGCGTATGACAATATATATGTCAATGGTAGAGTTCAATATCAATTTTCTCCACTTGGAAAAGAAATTAAGAGATCTGAATTTATCAAAGAACTTGGGATTGCATTATATCAACCACTTATCCGATTTAAGAGTATCCAATCCAAAAGTGAACCGCAAATTACGTGATGAGGCTTCCAATATTTTTAAAAATGATATCGAACGTCTCGTTGAACCCTTAGGCCCGTATTTATAAACAGAACTTACCTGAGTCGGACTTGGGTAGGTCGTCCTTGAACTAAAATCGAAGTTCGGTTACAACGTCTCTAAAGTTCTAGGTGGTTCTGGTGTTAGACTTGAATTTAGAGCTGGATATTAGCAAATCTGTAACTGTTACGTACATTTAAGGATTTGTTACTACTTATCTCTAAATTCACGCGATATAACCGAACTTCGATTTTAGTTCAGGGACGACTCAGGTAAGTTCTGTTTATAAATACGGGCCTTAGAAGTTGTTTCGAAGTCCAAACGCAAACGATGTTTATTATTTCCCGCTAAACAAGACAGAAAAACAAACATCAATTGCGCGGTGTGTAAAAATCCCATATGCTTACAATGTACAAAAAAATTATGTGCCAATTGTATGGTAAATTTCATTTAGTTTATACTTAATAATGCTCATGAGGATATGTATTTTATTATTTCAATATACTTCTGTTTATATTCAAATTTTTATTCATCTCTTTTTTATTGGTGCATTAGTTGTATTACCTGCGTAACTTATATTTGTGGGTAGCAGTTATGGGTTAACTCAAACACGAGTTCGTTAAAAGATTCATGACACCATGCGGATTTACTGCTATAAACCTGATGTAATTTGTTTGAAACCCAAGCCCAATGAAAATAATCAAATTCAAAATTTATTGTTTTGTTTTTGTCCTTAAAAATTTGATGCAAATATTTAAAACAAGATCTACATAATATAAAATTATATTTTTTAATCTTATAATAATTAAACCAAGTACAGCAGTAGTCACAATCGGTAAATATTTCCAAATCATTACTGTTTATCAAGGTCTCTCTAGTCATTTAAAAATTTATCAGACTGTTGTTGTTATTATTGTATATTTATGTATACATATATTGTTTAAATCTAAAAAAAAATTAATTCAAACATTTTTGTTCTTCCATTACGCTGAAAAGACCTAAAAGTAGGGTAACGTGTGAGCCCGGAATTATATGACGTTTATCGTCAAACGGGTTTAAGGTGATTTTTGATTTGTTTAATGCTGTATTCATTATGTAACTTAGATTGTATGCAATGTTGAGTGGTATAAAATATAGAATCTTGAGACTTTTTCAAAAAATTTTGTAAACATTCTAAATAATCTTCAAATCTGATTTTATTCTTGACATTTGTTTTTATCCCTTTTGCCTTTTTAAATACTTCCCCATCTAACTTAAAATTATACTGCTTCGAACGTAATCCTGCAAAATAAGTCATTATTTTGAAATTGTTTTCATCTTTCATTAGTCCTGGGATCCCTGGGATCTTTTTATTTACTAACGGTATACTCCAGCGATTATTTTTAGGATAGTCGCTGGTATCGAATCTTACAATATCTTTTTTTTTAATTACCTCTTCATATGCGTCATTACACTCTATTTCATATGTAAGACTATCGGTATCTGTATACAAAAGCTTACATTCATCAAGCGGAAACTTTTCTAACATATAATCATGATGAAATTCATACACGCAAATTTTTGATATATCTAAAATTGCCATTTCTATATATAAAGGTTTATTGAATTCGATTCTAGATTTCTTAAGTTCTACAGCCATAAGAGATTCAAAATATAATAGGACTAGAAATTAAATTTTTCTTCAAGCGTATAATAATGTTTACATTATATCAAGGTACACGTATTGTAGAAGTAGCCTATTTTTATACTAATACAAATATTTTTCATTTTTGTACTATACTCTGTTTTTAAACTAAGAGGAGCGATTTGAATTTAAGTTGGCAATTCTGTAGCCTTCTGATTGGTCAGATTACAGTCAGTTTCACACATTACTTTTTAGCATGAACATCAGCTAATAATTGATATTGTTGTAAGTTCTGACATTTTATAATTTAATATTTCATCCATTACTTAGTTTTTTACTTTATTTCGTAAATAATAGTTCTTCAGTAAGCAATTGTATTGAAAATCTACAATTATGGATCCTTCTACACTGAGTACTATTAAAGGTAGCAATTCCTGAAAAGCCTTACAAGAAAGGGAAGACACCTTATTATTTTACATGCTGATTCTGAAGGTTTTGTAGAAAATATATTATTGGTTTTTGCAGGTAAAAAGATGGGAGATTACCATGAAGAGATGAATTCCGAAGTATTTTAAAAAAAAATAATTTTATTACTGATTTTTTAAAACTAAAAATTGATGAATTTCTAACCAAAATGATTAAAATGTAACTAAATATTTAAGCAATTTTATTTATTAAAATAGAATAAAAGTATTTACAAAATTGTTATAACATTTAAAACACCATCTACTACTTTAGGGATAATCTTAATTTGGCACAATGAGTTAACATTACTTTCACAAAAAATATTTTAAAAATACTTAAAATTAATACATAGATATGTATGAATAGTTCACTTTAAAAAATATATGTTGACATGTAGTGTTATGAAAATGTTGGTTCCAGTTTTCAAAACAAATTCTGACTCATAGGCCTGTAAACTTTTGAATGCCTTTATTTGCCCTCTAGCGCATTAACCATGGATTAACACTAAATAAGCCGTAATATCCACATTACTCCTCGAAGAGATACCAGTTACTGTGTGATCCACTTGTCATTCACTGATTAACTTTTACTTTTTATACCTATAACAAATATATCCTTAAAAATGTAAACAGATCTTTATATTTTATACTAACCTGGCTACATCTGGATATTCCATTAACAATTTTCTTAAATATTTAATATCCATTTTAAAAAGATCATAGTTATTCTCAAAAAGTCGATTTCAAAAGCAAGAAAAAAGTATTTCTGACATCAATCAACAACCATATTGACTTTAATTTGACAGTGACATTTCGTTTTAGACACACATTTCAGATCACAATAATGTGAAATTTGCGACCGTTGTCTGGGACCAATTAAAAAATTACTTCTATGACATTTATTCGTTTCTTAACCGCTCATTGGCCGTTCGCCGACTAAGGTCGATAAAGATAATTATTTCATAAATTTTGAACACGACTATATTTCGAAACTCGCTCTTAGTAACAAATCTAGTTACTTTTCCCTGTGTAAATGCGTCTTTTCAATTCGCTCCTCCTAGTTTAAAAACAGAGTATAGTATAAAAAAGCACAAACCTAATGTTAAATGGCTTATTATGAACGTTGCAATCAAGTAGGCTGGAACTGCCATTTGAGTACTTATTTAATTTGACGTTTGTCAGTGTATGATTTAGAATATAAAAAAATAGTGTTAACCCGTTCGTTATACCTGTGTTTTTCAAGTAAAAAGAAAATGTCAGAAGAAATGCAATCAACACCTCCCGAATTGCTAGAAATAGCGAAATCTTCAATAGAAACCTTAATACCTACGAAATCGAAGAAAGTTTACGATTATGATTACACAAAATTTGTGAAATGGAGTGAAAAAAATCACGTACATTTTTATTCAGAAAATGTTCTGATCGCATATTTTACTAATTTGTCTGAAAAATTCAAAAGTTCAACAATGTGGTCGCAGTATTCAATGCTGAAATCAAAACTAAATATTAAACATAATGTAAAAATTGAAAACTATTCAAAATTAATTGCCTTCTTAAAACGAAAAGGTGATAACTACAAACCGAAGAAGTCAAAAGTTTTTTCTAAACAGGAGTTTGATAACTTTCTTAAGAATGCACCAAACAAGACATATTTAGCAACTAAGGTAGGTACATAATTTTTTTAAACTGTTATAGTTTTACAGATATTCTATTAATTTCAGCTTTTTTATTTTAATTTTTTTATCCATATTTTTATTTAAATGCTTGAAGAAAAAATAGTATATGTCACTCGGATTAGAAGGCCCATTATATGTTTCGCCCAGTTTGCACAGCTTCGGCTAACGCCTCAGCTGTGCAAAATTCTTGGCTCAACATATAATGTTGGCCTTCTACTCCTAGTAACATAATATACTATTTTTGCGTCCATTCGACTATTCCAATTCCTTACAATTTTACTACCCTATGCTTCCTCAAATTCTGCATAGTCTTGCCAAATACGGCAGTGTTCATCAGTTTGTATACATTTTTCTCAAATTCGGTTGTTGCTCGAGATCTTAATAAAGTATTAAGCTCTATATACGATTTTAACCATGGACTTTGCTTAAATTTTAATACGCGATGTATCTTTGTTAAGATTAATCCGTGGCCGAAGCTTGTTGCAAATTTTGATAATGCATAATGTATTTCTCCTTATTACAAAGGGTAGTCATTAATTTAGGCAATTTTGAACCGGGTGGAGGACAATGTTCAGCACAAAAACGTAGATCTTTATGCCGATCATGAATATGTTGAGGGTACTCAAGATCAACCTCCAACATATACCCCTCAGGTGCATCATTAGGGATTTGGGTGATATCAATGTTGGTATCTATCCATTCGAAACCTCCGTACGGCAACTGTTGAGACATGGCCCACCCGTAGAGATTATTAACATCAAAGTACATTAAATACTTTGATGGTTTCGTAGAATCAAAATCAGATATATATTTATTGTTTGCTTCGCCATGCCTATTACAGCACTGTGATATCCCTCCTTGTATACCACCCTCAAAAAATAATAACATGTCGACATCCTGTATTGTTTCTAAGGTATATTTAAGCATACAATCCCAAGTATAACTGGAACTGTATAATAATGAGCGGGGTCTAAACGGTATGTTTTAAAACATGTATCTCTAAACATTTCAAACACTGAGGCAAGTAAAAGTATATCGGTTTTCATATACAAATCGCTATAATCTCCAAGAGTTTTCAAATTGAATTTTTCCCAAACTAATTTTACGTGGTTATAATCTGTATCAGTAATATGTTGATCCATAAGTTTATTATAGAAACTATTTTGATTTGGTAATTCCGTTTCTTCTAATCTTTCAAAGAAAACACCCTTTCTAGTCAATTGCTTAAATTTTTTCTTATCTAAATCGTGGATTTCATTTTTAAGATCAGTATAATTTCCTGGTTTCAAAGTTGCTGATAGTTTATCAAGCGAACATCCCATTTCCTTATCGTGAACTGTAAAACTTATATACTTTTCTTTATTTTTGCTAAATCACGTAATTATAAAATGAGCATCGTAGCCACTGAGGTTATGAAAAACAACAAGAATTACAAAATATTTTTTATAATTTAAGTTGCATTTGTTGTGGACAAAGTACTAGATGCATCCTTTAAGCTCACCGCTGTGTTTAAAGGTTCTACGTTTTTCAATTTCTCGAGAAAACCAAGACATACAATCTAGACCCCTATCACTTTTATAAAACGAACAGTTATTATTATAATTACATTTAAAATACAATCCTGCACTATAAGCTTGATGTTTTTGATAGCGAGATGTTTTTGTTAACGACTTTGAACCACTACGTTTTCTTTTTTGATTAACATCAACAAAAGGCTTGAGTAATGACTCGAAATTTGCATAATTAATAAATGGTACTCTTTCTTGATATGCAAAATTTTGAAATTTAATGTAGGGATAATTAGGAAAATCTATTCGACAATCATCTAATTTTTCACAATAATCGATATGATTATTTAACTTCATCTCTGAATTAAAATAATTTAAACATCGATCAAAAATATATTTTATGCACGACCGGGCGATAAAGTCCAGATTATAAATACGTTTAGCGGGCGTAAAGTGTCACTTTACCGCCCGCGGACTACTTTACCGCCCGCTGGGCGGTAAAGTAACTTTCTTTTTTTTTTTTAAATTCACATGTAGTTAGTAAAACAAACTTTAATATTATTATTTATTATCATGGAAATATTTGGTACAATTAACAAAATATGAGTTTAATAAAGAAATTATAACTTTAAAAGCCCAAACATAAGATCCTCACACTTATAATTTTATACTAATAACACAATTTGAACAATTACTTATAGAAATGTTAGGATTTGCTACCTTGCTCTGTTGTAAATTGCTACGAACTTCTACTAACTCCGTATGATTTGGGTTACTGCTGGAAGGTGTATGCTCAAAAGAATCGGTATGTAAATTTGAAAATTCAGCTGTGCGACTAGTAGAAGGCATATCAGCATTGACAATTTTTTTGACGATTTTCATTTTATTTGTCACAGAATCTTCAATATAACCTTCTGCCACCGTTGTAGACTTCCAACCAGCATGTCGCTTTATGTTAAGGATATCCTCACCTGCATTAGCTAACAAAGTTGCTGAAGATCGTCTAAAACAATGGCCTGTGTAGTCTTTTGGAGTAGGCAATTTTAAATAAGTTGCTATTTTAAAAGGAATTTAAAAAAAAAACCAAAAAAGGTTGACAGCTGTGTGCACGTAGTTTAGATTCAAAAAGGAAAAACTTGTATTTCGTGCAAAACTTTTTTATTAATCAATGCAAAGCGCTTTCGGCTTATTTGCCATCATCAGTGCTCATTGTCCACAACGTATCCAACAAGTTCCTGGTCATCCTCACTCCCAAAATTATAAATTTCGGGATGTTTACAACTTGCTAAATCATAATTTTATTAATATTAATATTTTCAAAAGGAATTTGACTAAATGTATTCTTTCCAACCACCTGACTGGAACATTTTCCATTTCGATAATACACAAAAAAACGTCCGTGGTTGGTATTTGTCGTACGTAGTGAAGCATATTTTCGATATAAGTCGAGATAACTTGGTGATTCCTGCTCTTTGTCAATCACACTGAAAATGCGGTCAATTTTAGTTTTAGATGCTCGTATGGTTACCAATAAGGTTGTTCCTAAATCTTGAATATCGTCTATTGAAATATTAGCTAATTCGTCTCGACGACATGCTCCACAAATACCAAAAATAATAGTCTAAAATAAAAAAAAAAACAAATAACTTACTTTTATCATAAGATATAAATTATCTGGAGCATCTACTAAAAATAATTCTATTTCTTCCCTGGTTAGAATTTTTGATTTTTTTGGTTTATAACCGTCTGATTTCCGTTTTAAGAATGTTATCAATCTTGAATATCTAGCGATGTTTATATTATTGTGCAAATTTACAGTTGCTTTTAACATCGAATAATATGACCATAGAGACGACGGCTTACGGCATTTGGACTTTTCCGGAAAAACTTCAAGAAATACATTTTCTGTATAGTTACCGTCTACAACATTCTTCAATTTGCACCAGCTAACAAATTCATCGTAGACCTTATCGTATATTCTCTTAGATTTGGCGGGTAGTAAACTTAATTTTGCATCTTCTGCTGCTTTAAAAATTTCCGGTGGTATTCCGGAAACTATTTCATCGTTACTACTGTCCATTACATAAACAAAATATATAAAACTTCTTCGAAAATATACGTGAAGTCGACTGTAAATAAAAATGACGTCTACCTATTCTTGTCCTATTCTTGTCCTATTCTTGTCCTATTGACTTGGTTGCTATGGTAACGCGTATAGGTATATAGATTATTGTTATTTTATCATCTTATTAGTTTCAATAAGACTTATTTTTATTTAACTATACAAATGATTTGGTAGATTGTTATACAGGGTGAGTCGAGGGGTTAGTTTCAAAGGGAGTGTGTTGTACAGGGTGATTCTTTTATCATGGGAAATGAGTTTTTCTCGTAAACGGCTGCAGCAAATTGAGTTTTGTGAAAAGTATTTTATTTGGGCCGGCTAATGCTTAAAATTGGGATTGATAAGGAAGTTATAAATAAGCGACGCTGGGCGTCGCGACGCTTCAATTTTTTTTTTGTCAGAAGCATACCATTTTTATTTCAGAAATTGAAAGATCTATTCAATAGAAACACTTTTTTCAAATACCATTTTTTTCCATCTAAAACCATTCAAGCATTACAGACCAGTTTTTATGTTTTAAATTTGTCGATTCCCATACAAAAAATGCTGGGTTTTTAAATTTCACTAAATCAGGCAGGCTAACTTTTATGCTGATATTGACAACAAATATAATTTAGGATTTAAAGAAAACAATTTACAAGATGTTCCTACATTTAATAACACTTATGTAATTGTTTAGGAAATAATCAAAGTTTACACTAACAACCCATAAAACATACATAAAACATTAAAGAATAACATGAACTGTATTTAGTAAAAATTAATTGCTAATTCACAAATCTTATTTTAACAATTGCTCGATATATGCGCCATCGTTATCCACACATAAATTGTACCGCTTTCTTATTTCGAAAGATGTAACTTTTCTTAAAACATCACCAGATATTCCATTGCACGCATCAATAATTTTTTGTTTTAAAATATCTAAATTATTAGATTTTGTTTTATACACTATATTTTTTAAAATTCCCCATAAAAAGAAATCTAAGGGTGTCAAGTCCGGAGATCTAGGCGGAAATTTCAAGGGCCCGTGTGTCCCCAACCATCTTCCGTGGTAGACTTCATTCAAATAATTTTGAACAATGACCGCATTGTGGCAAGGAGCTCCATCTAGTTGAAACCATAAGTTTCTTCTGATTTGCAGTGGCACATGTTCCAGCAAAAGAGGAAGGTGATTTTGGAGAAAATCTAAGTATCTTGGGCCCGTCAAGGCGCCTTCATAAAAGTATGGCCCTACTAAGTGCCGCCCGACTATTCCGCACCAGACGTTTATGCCAAAGTGGCCCTGTATTTGATGTTGTCTGATTTTGCGCGGGTTTTCGTCTGACCAATAATGGGTATTTTTTTTGTTTGGTAATCCATGACTAACAAAATGACTTTCGTCTGTCCATAGTATATGAGAAAATAAATTAGGATTGTCATCCAAAGACACCAAAAACTGACAAATAAAATCCTTCCTCCTCTCAAAATCTCTAAGCGAAAGTTCTTGCAAATTATGAAATTTATAGTCATGGTATTTGTTGCTTTTTAAAACTCTTTGTATCACACTATAATTTAAATTTAAGTCTCTTGAAGCCTCTCTTATAGAAGCTTCATGGTGATTGTTAAAATAATTTAAAATAATTGCCACATTTTCATCCGTCGTGACAGTTTTTGTTCTTGATCTTTTACCTGCAAATTTGGCTCATTGAATTTATGGGGATTTATTAAAAAACACAAAACCTACCTTCAAATGCTTTAGGGTTTTGACGTAAACTAGTTTCTAACCTGGCAAACATTTTGTGGTCTGGAAGGTTGCGTTCGGGGTATTTTTCCGCATATAATCTTCTTGCAGCTAAACCATTTTTTTGGGCTTCTCCGTATAAAAGAAGCATGTCAACTTTATCTGAATGTGTAAACATATTTCTTATTACTCACTATTTTAATAGAAATAATTGAAATTACACTGACAGTTTCAGACATCAATCAATATAAGCCAATTATGTTTTTTCAAAGCCTACCTGATTTAGTGAAATTTAAAATACCATGCATTCTTTGTATGGCTATCTAGAAATTTGGAACATAAAAACTGGTCTGTAATGCTTGAATGGTTTTAGATGGAAAAAAATGGTATTTGAAAAAAGTGTTTCTATTGAATAGATCTTTCAATTTCTGAAATAAAAATGGTATGCTTCTGACAAAAAAAAAATTGAAGCGTCGCGACGCCCAGCGTCGCTTATTTATAACTTCCTTATCCATCCCAATTTTAAGCATTAGCCGGCCCAAATAAAATACTTTTCACAAAACTCAATTTGCTGCAGCCGTTTACGAGAAAAACTCATTTCCCATGATAAAAGAATCACCCTGTACATTCCAATTGGGAGTGCATTGGGAGTGCATTGGGAGTGCATTGGGAGTGTATTGGGAGTGTATTGTGAGTGCATTGGGAGTGTATTGTAAGTGTATTGTGAGTGCATTGGGAGTGCATTAGGAGCTTTTTGAATGTTTTGGAACAGAATTAAAACCATTTTGTAAGTATATTTAAATTATTTATTTTGGCGTTTCAAATAGTTTAAATATAAAAACTATTTTCAGCAAGACAGTCACTAAGATAAAACAAACAAGCAAAATGTCAACCATATAACCAAAATAATATTCTTACTTAAAAAATTAAGAACCTATAAAAATATTTCACAAGCCAATACGTTTTAAATTTTTGTACTCTTTACAAATGCACTTCTTTGGTGATTTGAAAACCAATCATGTCAATGGGTCCAAAAAATATATATTTTATGTCCACCACAGCTACATCTTCTTTTTTTTTTGGCCAATCCAGATAATCAAGGGAATCTTGTAAAAACTTAACTTTAAAAAAATGGTTAGGCCTGACTTCTATTATTCTGCCGATAAACTATTTTTCAAAATAGAAAATGGCGTAATATTTTTCTAATGAAACTGTAATTTGTTTGGTAGTTTTGGTTGAATTTTGGAATGAACGAACACGAATTAGTCTGTCGGAAGATAATTTGTTTTTGTGTCCATTAAGTAGCCAACACAAAGAAGACTTTTTTTATTTTAATAATTTTATTATTTACTTCGCATTTCACAAGACTTCTGGTATTTGTTTTATAGTCTTTGCATTTCATGTTTAAAAAATCACCAAAATCGTTTAGGTAATTTTTATTTACTATGCCTTGTTCATTTAAGCTAGGCTCATTTTCTGAATCACTGCTAAAAATCAATAATATGAACACAACCAATACATTGATCTCTATTAGTCAAATGATTTTATGGCCATTCCGTTAGCGAAATCTCACTTATTTGAAATTATGTCAAATGTATATCATAGAGAAAATAAACATAGAGAGACAGATAACAGAGGGAATGGGAAGTGCTTGCGAGTGCATTGGGAGTGTATTGGGAGTGTTTTAAAAATGGGAGTGTGTTGTACAAAAATTTCGCTTGAGATTAACCCCTCGGGGTGAGTTATAATAATATCGAGGTATAAAATTTATCCAACTTGAAACATTTATAATAACCTACTCACAAAAGGTGAAAAATAGAAAATAAAACATATTTATTAATAAACTATCATTAATACGGTCGTGCATAAAATTTTGTATATTTATTAATAAATGACTATTAAAACGGTCGTGCATAAAATATTGTATGTATTTCGGGCGTAAACAGCCTTTATGGACCTTACGTGTTCATAGCCCTCGCCTAGCGGCTCGGGCTCTTACTTACACGTTGCGGTCCATAAACCCCTGTTTTACGCCCTTGATACATAAATAACTATTTTAGTTTTATGTTTAGAAAGTTGTCTGTATAAAAGTCTAGATACATTTTTAATATAACAAATGTGATATTTGATTTCCTCTTCATCAGATTCATCATCATCATCATCATCGTTATCAGGTTCATAGTCGTTACTTTTGGGCTTATATTTATTTTGAATAATTAGTAAATTGACATGTTTTTCTCTTTTCTGTTTCGTTAAGTATACAGGTGCAACAATAAACTTTGACTCAGATTGCATTTCTAACTCATAAATATTTAGTGAAATATTCTCATTATTTTTTTCAAATATAGGAACCTGATTTAAGGTTACTGGGAATGCAAGCCCTTTTAAGTTTAATACATTCGTGTAATGCGGATATGATGAAGGTTTATTTAGTGTTTTATTTTTAGTAGAATATAAAGCTGAGACTATTGATCATGCGAAGCATGCACGATCAATGTTTCTAATATTAATACATGTTTGTTTTTTAGCAATTTCATTAGGCAGATCAATGAAAGATGAATATCCTATACCCATTTCAAATTTGTTTATATTTATTTCTAGTGAATTAATTTGATCTAAAGCCCAGTTACTATCTCTTTCTTGAAATTTAGACAACTTATTTAAATTTTTTTCCTTTACAAAAACTTCAAACCAATAATCTAAATCAGTTCCTAAATCTATCATTTCATTTTTAGTATTAAAATATTTTTTTCTCGTACCTCTGTCTCCCCTGTTTTCTTTATAAATTCCCCTCCTAAACATGTATTCACTTTTATCATTGGCATTTTTTTAATTCTATTTTTAAATAAATAAAAAGCATCATTCAAAAACTGAATGATATCTTCCGGATATGTACAAGGCATATTTACAAATCATTATTTCCGTTGAACTCTTTAAATCTATCATCAAAAAAGTTCTTATTAATTCGGATAGAAAAACCCAAAGAGAAATGATTAAATATACAAGTATTCGAACTTATATTTTATAATTTAGTTGTAATTGTATACTTTTTACGTCATATTTTTATTTTGTATATCTTTATTATTTATATTTCATATGTATTTTAAATTATGTGTTTTTTAGCTAATTTTATATTGTTATTATTCAGTAATTATAATTTAATTTGTATTATTTAATTAATGTAATTAGATTTTATGAACTTATTATACAAGTCAAGATTTAATAATGTATTAAAAAAAAAGTTAGTAATTCGGCAGCCCATGCGCAACCATATGGTCATAAATGGGCAGCAAATACTTTTAATGTATAAGGTACCTGTCCATTACTCTATTTATTATTATCCCCGTAAATCCTACTTTCAAATACTAAAGTTATATCTCTCCATACAACCCTATTAATACGATTCTTTTTAAGACCCCTCCCTCCGATTATTGAATTAAAATTTTTAATAATAATTTTAAACCTTATAACTAACATTAGTTTGCAATTCTCGTAACGAACCAATAGCTAAATCAGCATCTCGAATAGCTAAATTACATACAGCGGGTTGCAACAACGATCGTTAAATATCTAATGACTCGTTAAACCCAAATCTTTTACTAAAGGTGTAGTACGGGTTGCATTCTTCTGTTAATTTGTAACGACGACGTGAACTGGCAACGTCGCTTCCTATGTCAGCTCGGCTCGTCATTTACTTTGACAGATTGAATAATATTTTAGAATTTTTCAATTTTCCAGCCAATTTATGTGAGTGTCGAGAGGTACTTTGAATATATATTATAAAAGTTCAATTTGAGTTCGTTTAGTTGAAGTATTATAATGGTTGACAAAAAAAAATCGCAAGCAATTTACTGCTACAGATAGAAGAAAAACCACTTGGTAAGTAAATTAATAATAAGTACATAAAATTCCTTCAAAAACATTCACTTTATTACATACTTAATTTGTATTTCCAACTACATTTTTGGGGTTAAAATTTTAGGTAAATTGCTAAGAAGTTGTATTGGCCAAAATACTAATTAGGAATAACTAGCTTTTATTAAATATAAAACTGATACAAGGAAATCTAAAAGTGAGATACAACAAAAAGAAAACTAAACTTTACAAGAGGTTAAATAGAAGGAGAGACAGGACAAGGTTCGTATTTTTTTGTCTCATTCAAAGGACACTTATTATACATAACATATTTGTACACCCACCCTTCTGGGACAGTAACATTAATATACTTACCTTCTATATAGTATAGAATATTGTGCCTTCTTAGTAATAAAAGAAAACATTTATTTGAAATCAAATTAAAAATTTATGCAGTAATATATTTAAAGTTAATTTTCTAAGCAAAGTACCTATAATAATAATAATAATGTTATTTAACAGAAATTTTATATTTTAAAAGATTAATTTATAGGATTTTAATTTAAACAGAAATTAAATCACTTTTATATATACAATATAAAACTTCTTTTGTATGTGTTATTATTTATACAATTTTAGCAATATCTGTCTTTTCCCATTTTAAAGATTATTCAAACTACTAAAGTTAAAAAAAAAAAAAAAAATTGGAAATAACTAACGTTTAGTATTAATTTTGTTTATTTAAATTCTTTCCTTATTTGTTTAAGGGTGAAAAACGAGAAGGAGACATGGTTAATCTTCAACTTGATGAGATAGGCTCAAATTAAAGCATTTTTTTTATAATCAAATAGAGTCCCCATTGATTCCACTGCTGCATTCTTTGGTAAGAAAGTATTTTATTTATTTTATTTAAACTTAGCTGTTTTATTATACATGGTGGTCAAAATTCGACGCTTTTACATGATACAACTAGATATCGAAACCTTATAACCCACCATTCTTAACTTTTTTGAGAAATAAAACATGGAATGCTTAGTTATGTTATAAATCCATTTTAGAAGCTATAGGGTGATTTTCTAATTTTATCATAATTTATTATCTCAAATAAATATCTTATTTTCAAAAACAATTTAATAATTTGACATAGTTACATATGTAAAATCCATTGTCATACTCTTATTATTTTTTCAAGGGGTACAAATTTTCAAGATAATACCATTTACCATTTTTTATTTGAACACCCAAACAAAATAATGATATTTTAAAAATCACGCTTACATTTTACTTAGGGGAGGAATTTATAACGGGATATAAAATAACATGTTTAGTTTAAAAAAAAGGTGAGATCAAATGTGCTTTATCCCCTGCTAATTTAGTAATATCTTATAAACATGTCAAATTTGGACCATCCTGTATAATTATCACAAATACTTTGTATGTTGGTAATTAGTGCAATATGAAGACAAATTTGGAATTGAAGGGAACTTTTACATATTTTAGTAAAGTATAACTGTAGGTTTAATTAGGTTCTTGCATTGCAATAAATAATTACACGAGTCCTAGTTAACTGCAGCTAAATATCATCGTTGAATCTCTATGTAGGTTCGAGTTATAACTTCTTCAATGATGAATTTCATATAAATTTTGTTATATCATTATATTTCGGAACATACTTTTAAGAGCTCTAGAATAATATGTATTTATTTATTATTCTGTAGGTGCACGAATCAATAATTGATATTATGCCTCTTTTCAGTGGAGTCTCCGTAGCTGCTTCTCCTAGTAGTCTCTTCACTCCCAAGGAATCTACTAAACCCTTGCCTGGTCCAAGTAGACTCTTCTAATCCCCCTGCACAGACTCTCAAGCAAAACCATACAGTTAAAAAAGGAAAACTTTGTAACACAACAAAATTAAAAATATTGTTGTATGGACCACTAATCTTGAAACAAGACAGGCTTGGCTCACAAATAAAACTTTAAAATATCTATACTGCCCCAGTAACTACACAAACTATAGAATGAAGATATATGCAATAAAATAAATTTATTAGTGCCAGTATTTTGATATGTGTTACCAATATAGCTGCTTTTGTTGAATTAAAGACAAGTTTTGAATAATGTTAACTAGTTATATAAATAAGTGTGATTTAATGTTTTGGGTTGATTTTTGATAAGAATTCTCTAGAAAAATGTTAGTTACATTGTAGAATCAAGTTGACTTTTTAGGATACAGAATCAAAATTGCTGGTATTTTGTTTACTTTTTAAAAAGAAAATTGGGTTAGTATCAGAATGGTCAAATAACCTCAAATATTTGTAATTTGTCAGTTATGGGGGTTTGGCTTATGACGGAGGTATAGCCTTGTAGCAATATATTTTTATTTTTAAATAGGCATTACTTTGTAGTAATATAGGTGTTTGCTAAGTATTTTAAAATATTTCATGAGATGATAGCATGAATAATTTTAAGTCATATAACTGTGGAGCTTGGTATCTCTACTTATATTGTTAAAAACTTTTTAATTCGTATAAATGTTATGTATTTATACATTCTCATTCTCAACCATATTTAATATTATTTTATAGTTTTTTCCTGCCTATTTTCAGAAAAAGTAAATATTTAGCAGTAAACTACTATCAGTAATAACATTTTTATTGTTTGTACCTATGTTGAAATAATCCATTTCTTTTTATACATTTATTAAATATGTGGAAGTAGACATATCCAATACGTTAGGCAAACTGTAAATTTTAACACAAAATTACTAGTAAACTTGAAACCTGTCATAACCAAAAAGAAATCCTGAATTGAATGTTTATTTTCTAGAATTAGAATTCTTATTAAGGATGGGCAAATTAAATGTATTTTTATTTATTGTAGATTTATTATATTTTTTTATTATGTTATGTATTTTGTGTATATTAATTTAATCCTAAAAAATAAAATTTTAAAATGAATTTGGTGTTTTATTTATGACCTACAAATCTGTAAATTATAAATGTGAAAGCAAATATATTAAGGTAAATAAGTGTAATTTACATAGCAATTATTTAATATTTTAAATTTCAACTATTACACAACCTATAAAAGCTAATTCTCATATAATAATTATTTAATTTTCTCAACAATCTAGAAATGCCAATATTGTACAAATAGAAAGTTGTTCTTAAATAAAAAATATATTCTAGCATTAGTTTATTAGCAAAGAAATATAGCATCCAAATTGAAGGGATTAAAGGAACTGTATATGATTTTCAAGAATAGGTCAAATGTGAATTTATTTCTCATACCAGAGATTTTACCAACTCTCCTCCAGTTTTCATTTTTTAACTAAAAAATAGATACTGAACTTTAGAAATTTCCCAATTTAAACAGTTTTTTACTTTGATTCATTGAAAAATGTATAAGTTACAAAATTAATTTAAAAAAACTGACGACTACAAAATACGAAGAGTGATTATTTTCTCATGAATCCCATCATCAGATCTTTACCAAATTTATATATGAAACCATCTCTGAGGAGCCCCCTTTCTAACAAAAAAATAATCAGAAATCGGACAACATCGTAAAGAATTGTCGCTGAATATCCATAAAAAAATATATTCCAATGAATTGAGAACCTACCTACTTCTTTTTTGAAGTCTGTTAAAAATAGAAAATACATTGGAAATATTACCACAGTAAATGGGGTTTGCACACATGATAAAAACTAAACATGTTTTTAATTATGTACTTCTATTTGAAAAAATAATGTACATTAGAAAGAAATGTGCTTTTCCATGACAAACGGGAAGAGAAAATGTAAAGTAAGTACAAGAAAAAATAGTTTTAGTTTATATAAAAGGGACAAACTATATTTAAATACTGTTGCTTTAAACCACAAATCACAGATTTTTAATCGGGCACTACTAGAAGGGCAGTTAAATGAGTATTTTCCTCTTTTTCCAGTGACTTCTTGGAACCTTTTCTTCATTTAAGCCATTCTATTTATTTTAAGAAATTATATTCATGTGTAAAACATTTTTTCTCTGAACCGACTGTCCTTGCTTCTGTATATTAAAAAATATGAGCCGATGTCGAAAAAAGATAGGGATAGTGTTAACATTTAACCATAGCCGTAAAGGTTGAGCCTCAATTTCATTTTTTACTTTATTTGTAATTAGTTTTCGAAAAAATATTACCAAATTAACTTCATTAATATACAAATCTCCCGTGATCAGCTGTGAAGCGACAGACTGTCAGTTGGAAAAGCGCCGTTGCCAGTTTTAATCTCAGTTAGTTATTTGTTCTTTAGCTAACGAGAGATTTTAACAATCGTTCTTGCAACCGGCTGATAATCTAATACATCTATTGATTTGATTTTTCCAAATTTCTGTCTCTGAAGGAGACAAATTTTTAGTTTTATTTAAAATTTCACACTCTACCTCCTTAAATTTTTTAATGAGCTCATCGCTTATAAAACCAATTTCATCGGAATTCATTTTTTTTTTTTTTCGTTAAATTTAAACAATATAAATATATATAAAAAATAAAAACTCACAACTAATTTTCAATGATCTCGAAGGAAACGGCGGGCTTCGGCTTTCCCGCGTCTACCAGCTTGCGAAACACTACTGCATACTTCAGCGGCAAATCTTTGATTATGGTCCGGTAGGCTTCAGTTACTCTCTGGGGCAGAAATGTCACCTCTTCTTGTAACTCGAGCAGCACTGCCTCTCCGTATTTTCCCTTGGTTATTTTCGCCGCTATAATTTGGTACGGCAGATCTGGAGTTAGGCTGCTCAGTTTCCTTATAGGCTTGTTTTCTTTCTCTATCAAAGATATGTCTTTAAGTGAAAGAAATTTTTTACTTTCATCTAGAACAACATTAAAAAAAATAATTTGCTTTTTGTTTTGTAAAATATTAATAAAGAAACATTAAAACATTCGTTATGAAAATATTTAAAATTGTTTAATTAAATATTTAAAATTGTTTAATTAAATGACTTGGTATTTCTGTTTACAATGTAAGGATAATTGCCGCGTTTGTACCTATATCCACATTTGATGCATTTTTTACATCTTGAGCGTTTGTTTATCCACGAACACATCTACATTTTTTTATCCGAGATGTACTTGTCCAGATTACGTTTTTTATATCTCGATTTGAATGAGATGTTCGTTCCATGCCAGAAAGTAAGTGTTCTGTAAAGCCAAGTTTGTTAATTTATCTTTTGTTTATGCTAGCACGAATATAAAAGTGATTTTTGTTTAGATTTCAAATTTAGGTTGATTTGTAGTCTCAAAAGTCAAATTTACAAAGTATAAACTTCTAACTTGTATTGTCAAAAATGATCATTAAAGTCTAGAGCGTTTGATTATTACATCTAGGTACATTCACATCTAATTCTCTAACACGTGATAAAAAATTCACAACATCTGATATTCAAACGCGGCATAAAAAAGGTAACAATATTGGATTATGTCAGTTTTGGCACATGGCATAAAAGTCAAAAATGAGAATTTCTGCAAAGTCAGAGTTTCAATGTTTTTTTTTTTTTTTAGATTTTTGTCTGTTTTTTTATTTCTCACAATAATTGTCTTTTTTGTAGTTTTTTTAAAGAAAGTTTTTCTCAGTTTTTTGAAATATAAATAATCAAAAAATTTATTTTTAGTTTCATTTAGATCATAAAATACGTTATAATTTATCTAAAATAACACGTCACACTATTGTGACAGGTGGTATAATATAATAAAATACTTTTCGGAAACCGATGTCACATATGTGTTATATTAAGCACAAATACAAAAAATGGATTTTAAAAAAAGCACATATAACCTTTAAAAAATATAATATTTCTGTCAAAAAGTTATGCCATCACCCAAAAAACGCGGTTGGTTTCTAGCATCGTCAAATTTCATAATAGCGGTCGTGAACGTGTTCGAACCTAGTAGAGCACCTTGATTTCAAAAAAAAAAAAAAAGCATAAAATTTGTGAATAGGGTAAGTAATTGTGAATTTAGCAACATTTACGGGTTTTCGAGAAACAGTAATAAAGCTAGTACTTATTTCCTTTGCAAATATAAAAATGTCGCCAGCCTTTACATATCGACATGACGTACATAACTTAAATATGAGGTTAAAATATAAACTAAATAACCCACAAATAAAATCAAAAATTGCTTGTGTTTCTGTGGATGTCAAAGATGTATTTATTTATAATAGAATATCAGAGTAAGACACTGTAATCCTATTCGAAGCTATAAGCTAAATTATACACTCAGAGGGAACTTAACATAATAAGTAATTGGTTAAATGCTTTCCAGCTATCATTAAATGTTGAAAAAACACATTATATAGCTTTTTCTGTTAATAATAGACTAGAATAATAGACTGAGTTCCAGAATATCAGCATCATAAATCTGTCCAAAACCATCACTGAAGTTAGTCAAATCAAATACTTAAGTGTTATAATTGACAAAAATTTCAGATGAGGAAACTCACATCAGCTACTTAACAACAGAACTGAGAAAGCGTATCTACAAGTTCTATATACTAAGAGAGTTACTGTCAATCAAACTATTGCTTATTATATACAAATCACACTCGGAGTCACTACTACGGTATGGAATACTAGTGTGATATGGTTTGTATGAAAACGCTCAACAAAATCTCAAAGTGATACAGAATTACATATTGAAAATTATCTTTAGATGAAAAAAAAAACGATCCTCAAAAAATGCATTGTATTCTCCATTCTCCATATTTCGTCTTTATATTTTCTAACGATTTTAACATTTGCCTATAAGAGTGGTCATTGTCAGTAAGCATTCAATCATGGATATATTAAGTACATGGGGCACAATGAACCACCTACTTATTACACCACTTAACAAACAAGAACATTAGTCACCGTTTTGTAACATACATTCTACGTTAAACTTATAATTTATTACCTCTTGCCATTAATAAATGTATTAACCTCAAGAAATTAACTTCAGCTATCAAACCATATATATGGAGTGACCCAAAAGTCTGGAATCAGTCAACTATCTCGTAAAGTAATAGTCCTATTTGTACAAAATTTGGGGTACACCTATTTAAAACTAATGCTTTTTTCCCAATCACTATAAATGATTTATGATTACTGTTCTTATTTATTCTGTTTCAATGAGCAGGGGGATATGTCGCGAGCAAGGTATCGTTTTTGCGAATTTTAGTAATTTTTTTTTTATTTTTACACATTCTTTTCTCTCTCTTCCTTTACCAAACTTCTTTATCTTTCCTTTTTTTCCTTTATATTTCTTTTTCTTGTAGGAAGTGCTTATCTATTAAAATATAAACATTATTTTTGAATTGTGTGATGTTTAACGTATCTCATTTAAATGTCCGATCACTGATTCCACATTTTGTTAATTTTCGAAATTACGTTCTCGATACAGATTGCGATGTTGTTGGTGTAACAGAAACCTGGCTAAATCCAGAAATTGATATCAATTTAATACATTTAGAGGCTTATAAATTTATTCGTCTGGATAGACCAACCAGAGGCGGAGGTGTGGGTATGTATATTAAAGAAAAATTTAAATATGAGTTAATTTTATCTGAGTTCAATGAAAATATAGAATATCTATGGATTAAACTGTGGGTTGGAAACACGACTGTAGCAATTGGAACATTGTATAGGCAACCAAAGAGTAATTATTTACAATTTTTAGATGAAGTCGAAAATATGTTTTCGAACATTTTTTCAAATTTTGATTATCTTAGGCGATTTTAATATAAATATGCTCGATATTGATAACTCCAATACAATACGTTTTTGTGACATTCTTGAGGCATTTAACTTAACACAAATAATCAAGGAGCCTACAAGAGATAGTTCCTTGCTAGACTTAATCATCACAAATATAGATTCCAACTTCTGCAATGATTCTGTTAATCACAATCTAGTTGCTGATCATTCAGCAATTAACTGTAAATTTAACAATTTTTATATCAAACCTCAGGAACAAATAAAAATTACATATCGATGTCTGACAAAAATCAATTATGAAAATTTTCAAAGAGATCTTAGTTCCATGCCTTGGCATAACATTTATACTGTAAATGATATTGACGAAATGGTAAATTTATTGAACACTTATATAATGACAGTTTTAGAATTGCATGCTCCTAAGAAAACAATTATCAGAAAACGAATTAAATATACTCCGTGGATTACTGAGAATATTATTCTTATGCAAAAACTCCGAGATAAAGCTTTGCAAAAATTTCGCAGAACTCAATTACCACAACATTGGTCATATTATAAACAATTAAGAAATTTCACAAATAATGCTATAAAGGCTGAAAAAAGAGCATACTTAAATTTTAAATTCCAAAATTGTAATATAAAAGAAAAATGGTCTGAACTAAAAAAACTTAACATATCTAAAAATAAAAAAACAGATATTCGCAACAATTTGAAAGATGCCAATGCCATAAATAGTTTTTTTACTTCTAGATGTAATAATGTGGCTATGGATGATGACTTAATACATTTTTATTCAACTAATACTAAGGAGAATATCACGGAACACTTTCTATTTCAGGAAGTTACCGAGGATGCTATAAATAATATTATATTTAATATTAAATCTAAAGCTAACGGTGTGGATGATATTAATAGTACAATTTTACAACTCTGCTGTCCATTTATTACTCCATTTATAACATACATCATTAATGAATGTTTAGCAAAAAGTATTTTTCCTTCTGCCTGGAAATTTGCTAAAGTTATGCCGTTACCAAAAGTAAGGGTGCCTAAAGATTTTAGTGAATTGAGATCAATTAGTATTCTACCTGTTTGTTTAAAAATTTTAGAGAGAGTAATGGAAATGCAAATAAGTATTTTTTTAAAAAACAATAACATATTGCCTAATAAACAGTCAGGCTTTAGGGCAGGATACAGCTGTGCAACAGCCTTATCTGATGTAACAGATGATATTCTTAGGGCTATTGATAATGATAACATTACTTTTTTAATACTGTTAGATTTTTCAAAAGCTTTTGACACTATAAACCATGAAATATTTCTAGCCATGCTAAAGTATTTTAAATTTAATAATCACTCTGTCTCACTTTTAAAATCATACTTTCATCAAAGAAACCAAATAGGGCAAATAAATAATATTTTTTCTTCTTCGATGAAGGTCACTTCTGGAGTACCTCAGGGAAGTATATTAGGCCCATTGTGTTTTAGTCTATATACCTCACAATTTCCTACTGTTTTGAAATACTGTAATAGTCATTTATACGCGGACGATACACACTTATATTACTCTTTTAAACATTCTACACTAAATGATTCCATCTTAAGAATTAATTCAGATTTGACTAATATATTTAATATATCTGAAAGGCATTCATTAAAAATAAATCCAAGTAAATCAAAAGCTGTGATATTCTGTAATGAATTAATTAGACAAGAAGTTACATCTGCAGCATCAATCAAAATAAATAATATGAATATTCCTATCGTTAGCGAATGTAAAAATTTGGGTCTCATTTTAGATTCTAAGTTAAAATTTCAAAAACACATTACTGTTAAATTAAAGACATCTTACGCAAGTTTGAAACTAATATATGGACAAAGATATTTTTTGTCTCAAGAGGTGAAAAAGCTGTTGTGCGTATGGAATTCGAAAATATGATCATATTTCAACTAGTTTTAAGCAATCAAATTGGTTAAATATGTATAATAGAAGACTTCTACATCTTGCCTGTGTATGTCATAAGCTTTTCAATACAAATATGCCTGCATATCTGCACGATAAACTAACTTACAGAACAGATATACATAATCTTAATATTCGACTCAAAAGTATCCTTAGGTTACCAAGATTTTATAAAGCTGGTTTCAAAAAGTAATTTACCTATAACGCAACAACCTGCATCAATGATTTATACAGAAATAATCAGTTATTATTACGACTTAAAGCAAACCCTTTTAAAAAACAATACAAGACTATTCTGTTACACCAACAATAATAAATTCTCGCTTCCAAAATGTTCCTTCCTCCTTCCTCTTTTCTTTTCTTCCTTTTTCTTTCTCCTGTTCTGTCGGTCATCTTAATGTAAATTATTTTTATCACTCTGGCACTGGTGGAAGATCAGGAGTGAAGCGATTCACAACTGAACCGGTTGTAGCCATTTGTCCTCTTAGGTGTACTAAATATTGTAAATATTTTACAAATTATGTAACTGCTCTCTTTGTGTAAACTTTAAAGTTGGACAATAAATGTATTATTATTATTATTATTATTATTATTATTTTGGGATATGGAGATTCCAGATTTGATATTTGTAATGTTGCCAGATTTGCCATTTCTCTTACATTATTAGTCACTTTGGTTTTTTAAATTAATCACCCTGTATATTCAGTCATTATTGGAATCTTCTATTCAATACGAGTTTAACCATATGTAACACTTATGATTTTATGTAGTCTAGAAGGTCTTAAATAAATAAAACAGAAGTCTGGCAACGCCTAATTATCTCAATAAATTTTTTAATACAAACTATTTTCAACTACATTAAACATAACAACTGAAAGATTACAACATTTTTAACATAATGGTTACTTTATCAAGTGTTCAAAATGTGCCCCATTTGTGAGTTGATAGTACCCTAATCGATGGTAGAATGTGTCTACCACATTTCTCCATGATTGTTTTATTTATTTAAGACGTTCCAGACTACATAAAATCATAAGTATTACATATGGTTGAACTCGTATTGAATAGGAGATTCCAATAATGACTGAATATACAGGGTGATTAATTTGAAAAACCAAAGTAACTAATAATATAAGAAAAATTGCAAATCTGGCAACATTGCAAATATCAAATCTGGAATCTCCCTATCCCAAAATAGGTGTACCCCAAATGTTGTACAATTAGGACTAGCAATTTACGAGATAATTGGCCGTTTCCAGACTTTTGGGCCACTTTGTACATAAAATAACTACAAGGACTTCTTGAGAATTATAGAAACATAAAAATGTCATATTTATTACTTCTAACCACAATAACTGATTCGATTTGAACAACTATTTTTTATTTATATATAGCAAATTCCAAATTTGTATTTCTTTATTCTCCACATTTTATATTGTATGTATTGTAAATGTTCACTTTCTTATTTTTCCTTTTCTGATATCCATACCATAAAGTCGGGTGACTTTAGCTCAAATCAGTAAATAGTTATTTATGATCACAAAAAATTATACGTCCTATTTTTAAAATAACTCATGCTGTTTGAACTGTAAGGTTTTAAAACTACCCAAAACACTTTATTTAAAGACAATTGGACGCTTATGCTTTTTGTAGTATAAAAAATTTAATTCATTGCAAGATAATAGAAATTGAAAGGTGATAAAATTTGTATGCAACCAACAATACTGTTGTTTGTAATATTTTTTGTCTTTACCGTAAACAATAAAAAATATTTTTTTAATGATAAAATGTGTTTTACTATCATCTGTGATAGGTGGCTTTAAACCAGCAAGTAATATTATAGAGAAAATAATGTAAAATGATAAGGTCATCAAAGTCACTCTCTACCTGCGGGTGTCTTTGCACACCCCTTTCCTACTTTTTATTTGAAAAATTATACCATTTGTGATATTTTTGCTTAATAATTCTTAAAATATAACTGAAGAGTAAATTATGGCGAAAATATGAATTTAGATTTACTTTTATTTAACAATTGAAACTAGGTTTAAATTTTGACAGTGAGTCAAATTCACCCGACTTTATAGTACCATAATATATAGTTCAGAGTAACTTTAAACATTAAATCAAATCATTATATATTTGACATTTCAGTCTTGCAGATACAAGGTGTATGTATTTGCACAAACTTCAGTATTTTATTAATATTATGTTATCATATTATGTATATTGTATATATAAGGGAATTTAATAAAATTGAAACTGTCATTACGCAAATAAACAGAAACAGTACCACACCGCCCATTATATTTTAAGAATACTTCACAGTGAATTAAACTATTTAAAGAGCAGTTTAGACCTTTTTATTAAGGATGAAACATCCGTTTTTTTTACATAAATAAATAAAAAACAATAAAAAAATATGAGGAATTAATAAAAACTACATATGAGATACTACCTACATAATATAAGTACTTTTTGGTGTACCTGAGGTTGTACCAAAAACTTTACCGAAGCCCCTAATATTATACAGAGGCAGAGGTTGTATAGAAATTTTTTTAGATGTAATTAAAAGAAAAAAAAAAACAGTAGTTAGCCTATTTAAAAACAGATAATAAGCAAAATCATAAAGACACTTACTCTTTTGGCAAATAGGGCTCCCATATCGTTTTTTCTTTAAAGTAAATTGGGCTGTATTTTTTAATGGTTTTTTGATATATGGTCGTCCCGAATAATCCGCTTCTGGATAATAATCGGTACTTTCACTTTTTAATGTCGGTAATTCACAATGCGAAGTCAGTAGTTCAAGCACTTCACTTTCAGTTTTTGCTTGTATAAATTCACTAACTTCTTTGATTTGCATTTCTTTAATACTGCTAGTTTTCTCCAGTTCGTTTTTAATAGTTTTATGAAAAATTTGCACGTTTTCAGAAACCGTAACTAGGTCATTTTTTGTCGACAAATCCAAACGTTCAATTTTAAGAAGTTCATAATCGATGATTGCTCCTTTCATTTTAAGATGTGCTAATTGTTCAATCGTCTCTTTAGATGTAAAAGCATTAAATGTAGCACCTCTCACAACCCCATGTTCTATTTTAAATGTTTGAGCATGGAGGAAAGATTATTATGTTTGAGGCTTTCTAGGATGAAACTTGTTTTGCTCTGTTTGATCGGAATTAATTTCTGGTTCTATTTTAATTTCGCCAAGCTCCTGACGGAAATTGAAAAGATCTTGCTCTTGTTTCCTGTCCTTCGTTTAATAATGAATACTAAATTAAAAGTGAAAAACAATCAGAATTTTATTTTTTTTTTAATTTTAATCTTAGAAACAGTGTTGTTCCTAGGAATTTTTGAATTGTACAACTTTCAGTGTCAAAATTGTACACTTTTACTTTCGATTGTACAACCACTAATTAATCTTCTTCTTTTTTATTGACAGACTATGCCTACTACTTTCCCATGCTTAAAATTCTTATTTTTTCCAGTTTAAAATATATTTTTTGATGTAAAACCACAGCTTATACAATACAGCTAAAACACTCTCTTGGCGGCAACGGTTTGCGTCGATTTCGTCGCGCATCGCTTAAGCTCCGCCTTCGAAGGGAAAAGACGGTTTTGGCGTTCAGAAGCGTACTTAGGCAAGGTGTTGAGTCGTGCGTATAATTTCGTTGATTGTATAATTTCGTGGAGCCTATAATTTCGTTGATTTTGTTTGAGTTAAAGGTACTGTTATTATTTTGGTGACTCTTTAGCTGTGAGTAGAATGAGTTTGTGCAGTCAAAAGCTGTTTTAATAAGGGTTATACCTGCAAGAAAACATTCTTTAGTTTTCCCAAGGACCCAAACCGATAAGTACTACATTATAAGAAATTTTCATTGTTAAAAATATAATTTATACAGGGTGTCTCATTAGTGCGTTATTGTTCATTATTTTGTTGTAGACACGCAAGAAAGTTTTAAATAAAAGTTATATGGATTTGAAAAATACCTACATATTTTAAAAATATCTTTGGATATACAGGGTGTCACGTTTTTGCCTGGAAAATTAAAATGTATGTTTTTTAAATGGAACACCTTGTATTTTATTTTATGATGAAATTATTAACACCCTAAATTATTGTAAAGACGAATTGCTACAGAAAAATTTTATCAGGTATGTGTGTGGTTACCTTTTAATAAAAGCCTTGCGGATCCACTCCTGCGATACCTGTCTTAAATATAACAAAGATCACGTTGAATTAGACGATTTTTCTTTTTATTGCTTTTAAAAGGCATATGATAACGCCAATTCAGATACATTTGGAAATCTGCAACTGTCAAATGATGAATTTGTAGAACTAATATTCAATATTGAAAAGATATTTTAAAATAATTTTGAAGAATTGGCTACAAAAAATAACATTTGTACCACACTTTTAGAATTAATTAACCCAATACCCTTTAGTCATCCATGCTAACGTTTTCCAAAAGAATAACTTATTTTATTGTATGTTTAATCTCAATAACTAAAAAATATACTGACAATTAGTTTGACAGAATTGTCATTTATTTAAAATTTTAAAAATAATAGCAGTCGGTTGATCAAAATATGAACGGTGATTGGCGAATTTATTTTTTTTGCAGTGTTCTCACTACCTAGAATGGATATGAAATATATTCGTTCAATTGAAGGCAATAGCATACTTTTTCGTTTTGTAATCTGTGCATGGATATTAGCCAATCTACGCACATACTACAAAACGAAAAATTATGTTATTGCGTTCAACTACGAATATATTTCATATCCATTTTAGGTAGTGAGAACACTTTAACAAAATTAAATCTACAAATCACAGTTCATATTTTGGTCACCCAACTCCTATTATTTAAAAATTTTTAAATAAGTGATAATTCTGTTAAACTAATTGTCAATATATATTTTAGTTATTGATATTAAATATACATTAAAATTTTTGTGTAGACTCGATAAATAATAGCATTTTTGTTTTTATTATGTCCACATTTAAAAAAAAATAAATTTTAATCAAACTACATGATACTAATTTAATTACGAGTATTAAAACTAAAGTCCTGAAAATTAGTTATTTTGTCTAAATAACCTAAAATAATTTTTTAAATTTGTAGATTTTCGTTAGTGGGCCGTAGAAAAAATATACTGACCATATCGAGTGGATTGTTCATATCACAATCAGACGATTGAGTACTCCGCCTACGACGTCGTGCTCAAACTTCGTCTTTGTGTGATATGGCTATCATATCCACCCTTGTTGAACAAACTACAATTTATTTGTTTTCTTGGTTTAAGTTTTACATCAGAAATAAGAACTAAATTAATTTACTTTTCAAGTTTTCTTGTAAAAATCGATATTACTTTCTCCAAGTACAAATTTAGTACCTACCTAAAATAAGTACTAATTATGTAATATCGTGTAATATTGTAATTCAAATTTCACATTACTATAAAGTTTCAAAATTCCCTACTTCGGTATGGTCAGATAAAAATTGAATATATTATATTAATAAAAACTGTTAAAGTATTACTTCTACAAATCTGTATTTCAATTAATAAGAATACATCTAAATATAACCAATATTGTTAAAATAAAAGCACAAATTCTTTATAATTCCAAAATACCATAGAGTTCCCAGACCTCAGTCGAAGCATTCGTTTATCTAGGTATAAACCCTTTGCGCGAAGAGTAACACTTGATTTGCATCCACGAGCGTGACACATTTCTTTAACAATTGAAGCCCTTGGTGTAAAAAGGATCCAAGTCACAATTTGTCGTGAAGTGACTGTTTTAGCTCAAAACATTTGTTAACGAGGATTTTACTAGCCACATACAAATTATTTTACCTCTAATCCGAAAGATGTGCTATTTTTCATAATATTTATATTTAAATAATTTTTTTAATTATATTTGACAGATTTAAAACAAATTAAAAATTTAATTTCCCAAAACTTACTTAACATGGCATGTAACCAACCTTATTACGTCAAGGTTTTCAATTTTTTCAATAATAAAAAAATTGCTTAATCCGGGCCCGACTTTTCCCTTTAATCTAACAGAGATAGCACCATTCCGTCTTGCTTGGTTCTCGACCGCCAGATCAAAGACGCCGACACGGAGTTGTGGAGCTGTATTGTATAAGCTGTGGTAAAACGGTGTACTGATTAGTCGCGAATGGCGCCAAATTTAAACTTTTATTTTTTTTTATTAATTTTAATGCATGCTATTCAACAAATCGTAGACTTTTTGAGCTAAGAAAACCTTTTATATACCCGATTTTACATAAATATTTAGCAATTTCAAATTGTACAACATTTCTGTCTTTTTTCAAAAGTGCGTACAACAGTACAACCACATAACTGATTGTACAACTTTTTGTACAATTGTACAACCAGGAACAACACTGCTTAGAAATAGTAAAAAAAAGCTAAAATTATTGATGACAGATGACATAATATTGACATTAACAGTCTTGACACTTATACATTGCGTTCGGTCAGCCAAGTTCCTTTAACTCCTTTAACACTTTTTACTCCAAACGACCCTTTTAGCGTTCGGTTTAGTCCGATTAGTGCCAGTTTATCACGCTTAAGTAGTCTATTCTGTATCATGCAGTTGCTAGCTAGCAAGTGGCTTAGACCAAGGTCAGTCGTTATGTTACCACTTTGAAAAAATCAGAATTCTCTAAAATAAAATCTGTAACAACTAGTGGTTATAAAAGTGGATTTCGAGTGTCTTAGAAGCAGTCAAATATTCTTGGTACTGAAGCATAATAACTAGTTGCTGAGATGCTGAGAAAGAAATATGGACCTCTCGGATCGTCAAAAGACCTACAGATTTGCTTGAGATAAAATTGCATAATATATTTTGCTTATTTAAGTTTTGTTTTAATTTCAAGCCAGTCCACCAACAAAATGTAACCATTTCCAAATGATAAAATTACACTCCTCTTGACGTCCGGCACTTTCGACTCAAAGGGTAAGTTGTTAAAAGCCTGATCTACACAACACTTACAAGTTGTATTTATTTTTATAGTAACCGTATAACAACTTTTACAAATGTAGCTATTCTAGTATTTACGGTTGCTATAAAGTTGTATGTGTCGTTAAATCAGGCTTTTTTAACAACTTAACCTTAAAGTCAGGAGGGACGGGACCAATGAGGTTTACGTAGTCTATTCTGTATCATGCAGTTGCTAGCTAGCAAGTAGCTCAGACCAAGGTCAGTCGTTATGTTACCACTTTGAATAAATCGGAATTCTCTAAAGTAAAATCTATAACAACTAGTGGTTATAAAAGTGGATTTCGAGTGACTTAGAAGCAGTCAAATATTCTTCGTGCTTAAAGCATAACAACTACTTGCTGAGAAAGAAATATAGGCCTTTGGATAATAAATATTTAGATATATCTAAAAATTAATAGGAGATATGTTTATTGATAAGATAATCGGTACTTCTATCATATTTTTGGTAATGATTTGTTTTAAGAATAAAGTAGGACTTCTGCACAGCTTACTATTTACTGCTTGTAATCTGTAGCTGTAAGAGGTGTGTCCCCTTACATTAGTTAGACCCTAATAGCCTCATTGTGCATCCTCCACATGCTGCCTTTCAGGTGAGATTTATATAGGGATGACTACCTCTCAGATCGTCAAAAGACCTGCAGATCTACTCGAGATAAAATTGCATAATACATTTATTGGCTGTATTAAGTTTTTTTAATTTCAAGCCAGTCCAACAAAATGTAACCATTTCCAAAAATGATAAAATTACACTTCACTTGACGTCCCGGCACTTCCGACTCGAAGGTTAAGTTCTTATATAAAAGCCTGATCTACACCATACTTAGAAGTTGTATTATTTTTATAGCAACCGTATAACAACTTTGACAAAAGTAGCTATTCTAGTATTCACGGTTGCTATAAAGTTGTATGTGTGGTGTAAACCAGGCTTTTAACAACTTAACCTTCAAGTCAGGAGAGACAGGACCAATGAGGTTTATTTCTTCCGGTCATGGATGTTACGTGAAATATAATTTATCATTTGAGACTGATTTGAAATTAAGAAAAAGTCATAAATATGTCGTAGGTGTAAACTTTCATCAAGACAGTAAAATTTAAATGTGCAATTTTATCGCAAGGAGACATGCAGGCCTTTTGATGATCTAAGAGGTGGTTCCTATAGACAGCTCTCAGTGACGTTAGGGCCGATTCCACCGTTGTGTTAAACGGAGATTAAAATGACATTGTTAATGTAAAAATGTCATTTCAAACTTCGTTTAACACAACGGTGGAATCGGTCCTTATAATATCAACCAGCAGACATTTTGGAGAGTTGAGAGACAGGTCTTAAATTCCCGTGAATGCACAATGGGCTTATTGGGGCCTAAGTGACATGGAGGGTCACTCATCCTTACATATACAGTTCGCGAGGAGTAAAAAAGCCTTTGCTGAAATCTTACTTCACTCCTAAATCAAACTATTAGAGAAAATAATATATCTATTTACTTCTGAGATATCTATTATTCTATCAGTAAATATACCTTTCATTAATTTCTTGGTCTATTAAAATATTTATTATCCAGGGTCCACAATATTTCTTTCTTAGTAACTAGTTGTTAGGCTTAACCATCAAGAATATTTGGTTGCTTCCAAATAACTCTGAATCCACTTTTGTAACCACTAGTTGTTACATATTTTACTTAGGGTCGATCTTTTCACCTTCAGATAAAGTGTCAGGTAATTTTTATATTCCAAGTAACTTAAAAAGTAATCTTTTCACCTCTGGATAAACTTAACTTCCAAATGATAAATTATCTTATTTATGAAATTTTTGATAAAATACTTCACTGATGGATAAGCAGGTAGGTACATGACCACATAAGGTTAAAAACTACTGGATACCTACCACATATATTATTTACTTGAAAAAATAGAAAATTAATTATCTGACAGACAGTAACTCTCAGATAATATATCCGTCAGTTTGTTATCTGGAACTTTATCTGAAGGTGAAAAGACCGACCCTTAGAGAATCCTAATTTTCTCAAAATGGTAATACAACAACGTGACCTTGGTCATAACAACTTGGTCGGTAGCATAACTGTATGATACAGCATAGACTAATTTAGAAATTGACAAGGGGGGTAGCCATGTGTGAGTTGAAGTAATTTTAAGGTGAAGGGGGGAGAAAAAGTCCTTTATATCTCACAAGGAAAGTCCAATGTTTAATTATTCAACAAAACATTGAGTGCGACCGGTTTCGAAGTAACATCACTTCATCTTCAGGCTCGCCTAGTGGAAAGGAGAATATGTGGTGTAAGGTGTGTTGACTTTGAGCCCACAATATAAAAAATAGTAAAAAATAGAAAAAACTCACCATACTCTCCATCCACTAGGGAATACTACAAACCAGTTTCATCAAAACGTGGGGGATGAAATAAATTGTAAAACAAAAAACCCACAAAAAACCAACGTGCATGTTTAAGGACTAGGTTAAGTTGTGCGTTTTCACATCTGTCATTTTCTTCTTCTTTTATTTTTCAGTTGCTTCACAACAGTTAACCCAGTCATCTCTTCTTCTTTCTTATTTTATCCTACAACATCACATACACTTGGTGATTGGTTCATGGCCCAAATCTTATATAATAAATAATAAATATTTCTTCACTCATAGTTTACATCTTATTACCTATACCCTGTCATAAGTTTATCCAAGAATTTTTCTTTAGTACTTACCACCACCTGTAGAGGCCTTAACTTGACAGGTCTCCTTTCAAAAATGTTAGATTTTTATAAAAAACAGCAATGTTTGCTTAAAACAGGCCTTATCTTTTAATCTGTTTAATGTATGTAATTTGTTTTTGTATCGTCTTGAATATTTTAAAATTTTTAACTGTTTTATCGACTAATATTTGTTTTTCAAATATTTTTAACTTTATAACTTGTAACATTGTTTTGTTTTACAATTTATTTCATCCCCCACGTTTTGATGAAACTGGTTTGTAGTATTCCCTAGTGGATGGAGAGTATGGTGAGTTTTTTCTATTTTTTACTATTTTTTATATTGTGGGCTCAAAGTCAACACACCTTACACCACATATTCTCCTTTCCACTAGGCGAGCCTGAAGATGAAGTGATGTTACTTCGAAACCGGTCGCACTCAATGTTTTGTTGAATAATTAAACATTGGACTTTCCTTGTGAGATATAAAGGACTTTTTCTCCCCCCTTCACCTTAAAATAATTTAGAAATCGTGAATTCTAGAATAGCTACTTTTGTCAAAGTTGTTATATACAGTTGCTATGAAAGTGGTAAGATAGCGAGTGGTTAGAACGTTGCCAGATAACAACTATAGTTACAGAATAGACCCCTATATCTTCCGGTTATGGACGATAAATGAAATATAATTAATCATTTGGGACTTTTTAAATTTTGTTGGTGGGCTGATTTAAAATTAAAAAAAAGTCATAAATATGTCGTAGTTGTAAATTTTCATCAAGACAGGAAAATGTTTTGTGAAATTTTATCGCAAGACCTTTTGATGATGATCTAAGAGATGGATCCTGTAGATAGCTCTCAGTGACGTTATATATCAACCAGTAGACGTTTTAAAGAGCTGAGAGGCAGGTCTTAAATTCCCCTGAAGGATGCACAATGAGCCTATTGAGGCCTAAGTGACATAGAGAGTTCACCCTTCCTTACATATACAGATCGAAAAAAATAGTATACCCTGTGCCGAAATCTTACTTCATTCCTAAATCAAACCATTAGAGAAAATAATATATTTATTTAGTTCTGATATCTATTATTCCATCAATAAATATACCTTCCATTAATTTCTTGTTCAATTAAAATATCTATTATCCAGGGTCCATAATATTTCTTTCTTAGCAACTAGTTGTTACGCTTAACCATCAAGAATATTTGGTTGCTTCCAAATAACTCCGAATCCACTTTTGTAATCACCAGTTGTTACAGATTTTACTTAGAGAATTCTGAATTTCTCAAAGTGGTAATACAACTAACCTTGATCATAGCAACTTGGTCAGTATCATAACTGTATCATAATTTAGAAATCGTGAATACTAGAATAGCTACTTTTGTCAAAGTTGTTATATACAGTTGCTATGAAAGTGGTAAGATAGCAAGTGGTTAGAAAGTTGCCAGATAACAATTATAGTTACAGAATAGACCCCTAATTGTCATTTAAAAGCAAGCCAAAAAAACTCCGCTTTTGTCCCGCTCCAGACCCTGACTATCCGAACTCCAGTTCATTGGTTCGACTCAGCTGAGTTTTGTTTATAAATACTGACCTTATAAAATAAACACGGGAAACAATTAAAAAAAAAAAAGAAGAAGTTTAGTTTTTCTATGAGTTTAGAGGTTAAGTTAACAAAAATTTATTTGTTTTTGTTTAAATTATCGTTTATTTCATATTTAAAACGATGGATTTTAAACAAAAATCCGCCGATCCATATGGAGGGGTTATTAAAATGGAACCAGATGTTGTTTCCGGACTTTTAGAGAAAAATGATTGTGTCACAAAACGAGCACCCTTTAAAAACCTCGTTAAAAACGATCATAATGTGCTTGGATTTGGCGATACCGACAATAATAATTGTGAATATCAAGCTACTGGTTACTTCGTAAATCTCAGTAAAATTAAAGAAGAAATAGACGAATGTGTAGTGCCTAAAATTGAATATCAGCTTACCGATTTTCCAGAAAAAATAGATGATGATTCAATAAAATTTGATTCTGCAACTATTAAAAAAGAATTTGATGTGCACAATGTCGTTGACATTAGCGAAACCAAGCAAGAAGTTAGTGAGAGTGAATATATACAAGCTAAAATTGAGAGGGAACTTTTGACTACTTATTGTGATTTACCGACTTTAAAAAATGAAAGTACTGGATACTCGAACATTATCTTGCAGCCATGTAGCAGTAAATATGCCGGAAGGACATTAAAAACTACAACAAACGTACTTGTGTGAAGTTAGCGCCCAGCGCTGGCGCCCAATATCAGCGCTTACCCCCCTCCACAAAGACAAGTTCACACTGCTTAAATTCATCAAAACTTGTAGTTGCAATTTTTCATTTAGATACTTTTCTTTCTTTTTCTCGTTAATAGGGGAGACAACAAGAAAATAATAAATTTAACATAAAAATATATCTATATAATTTTACGTAACTACAGCGTTCTGTATCACATATATTCTGCCTGTGAGGGTTTTTAAGACCTCATGAGGACTATAGGTAATATGATAGACGAGAGAATTATTTTTTACGAGAAAATGGTGCGTTGAACCACATACTGGTTATATGGGATTTAATCTACTACTTGAGGACTACTTTTTCTAAAACCCCGGCGTCCTAGGTTAAAACGCACCCCTAAATATGTATTTTTTTTTACGAGAAAATTAGGCGTTGTGCCATATTCTGGTTATTTGGGATTTAATCTTCTACTTGGGAACTAATTTTTCTAAAAATGGCGGTTTTCTAAAACCCCGGCGTCATAAATTAAAAAACACCCCTAAAAAAATTATTATTTTTTTACAAGGAAAAGACGCTTTGTGCCACATTCTGACTAAGTGGGAATTAATCAGGTACCTCACGACTACATTCCCTAAAAATTTCAGTTTTCTAAAACCCCGGCGTCCTAGGTTAAACGCACCCCTAAATATATAATATTTTTTTACGAGAAATATAGGCGTTGTGCCATATTCTGGTTATTTGGGATTTAATCTTCTACTTGAGAACTAATTTTTCTAAAAATGGCGGTTTTCTAAAACCCCGGCGTCATAGATTAAGAAGCACCCCTAAAAGATTATCATTTTTTTTACAAGGAAACGGCGCTTTGTGCCACATTCTGACTAAGTGGGATTTAATCAGGTACCTCACAACTACATTCCCTAAAAATTTCAGTTTTCTAAAACCCCGGCGTCATAGGTTAAAACGCACCCCTAAATAGGTATTATTTTTTTACGAGAAAATTAGACGTTGTGCCATATTCTGGTTATTTGGGATTTAATCTTCTACTTGGGAACTAATTTTTCTAAAAATGACCGTTTTCTAAAACCCCGGCGTCATAGATTAAAAAGCACCCCTAAGAGATTATTATTTTTTTACAACGAAACGGCGCTTTGTGCCACATTCTGACTAAGTGGGATTTAATCAGGTACCTCACAACTACATTCCCTAAAAATTTCAGTTTTCTAAAACCCGGCGTCCTAGGTTAAAACGCACCCCTAATTATGTATTATTTTTTTACGAGAAAATTATGCGTTGTACCATATTCTGGTTATTTGGAATTTAATCTACTTCTTGGTGAATATTTTTTCTAAAAATATCAATTTTCTAAAACCCCGGCGTCATGGAATAAGAAGCACCCCTAAAAGATTATTATTTTTTTTACGGGGAAACGGCGCTTTGTGCCACATTCTGACTAAATGGGAGTTAATCAGGTACCTCACGACTACATTCCCTAAAAATTTCAGTTTTCTAAAACCCCGGCGTCCTAGGTTAAAACGCACCCCTAATTATGTATAATTTTTTTACGAGAAAATTATGCGTTGTGCCATATTTTGGTTATTTGGAATTTAATCTACTTCTTGGTGACTATTTTTTCTAAAAATGGCAATTTTCTAAAACCCCGGCGTCATAGATTAAGAAGCACCCCTAGAAGATTATTATTTTTTTACGGGGAAACGGCGCTTTGTGCCACATTCTGACTAAATGGGAGTTAATCAAGTACCTCACGACTACATTCCCTAAAAATTTCAGTTTTCTAAAACCTCGGCGTCCTAGGTTAAAACGCACCCTTAATTATGTATTATTTTTTTACGAGAAAATTATGCGTTGTACCATATTCTGGTTATTTGGAATTTAATCTACTTCTTGGTGACTATTTTTTCTAAAAATAACAATTTTCTAAAACCTCAGCGTCATAGATTAAGAAGCACCCCTAAAAGATTATTATTTTTTTACGGGGAAACGGCGCTTTGTGCCACATTCTGACTAAATGGGAGTTAATCAGGTACCTCACGACTACATTCCCTAAAAATTTCAGTTATCTAAAACCCCGGCGTCCTAGGTTAAAACGCACCCCTAATTATGTATTATTTTTTTACGAGAAAATTATGCGTTTTGCCATATTCTGGTTATTTGGAATTTAATCTACTTCTTGGTGACTATTTTTTCTAAAAATGGCAATTTTCTAAAACCCCGGCGTCATAGATTAAAAAGCACCCCTAAAAGATTATTATTTTTTTACAAGGAAACGGCGCTTTGTGCCACATTCTGACTAAGTGGGAGTTAATCAGGTACCTCACGACATTTCCTAAAAATTTCAGTTTTCTAAAACCCCGGCGTCCTAGGTTAAAACGCACCCCTAAATATATATTATTTTTTTACGAGAAAATTAGGCGTTGTGCCATATTCTGGTTATTTGGGATTTAATATTCTACTTGGAAACTAGTTTTTCCAAAAATGGCGGTTTTCTAAAACCCCGGCGTCATAGATTAAAAAGCACCCCTAAAAGATTATTATTTTTTTACAAGGAAACGGCGCTTTGTGCCACATTCTGACTAAATGGGAGTTAATCAGGTACCTCACGACTACATTCCCTAAAAATTTCAGTTTTCTAAAACCCCGGCGTCCTAGGTTAAAACGCACCCCTACATATGTATTATTTTTTTTACGAGAAAATTAGGCGTTGTTCCATATTCTGTATATATATATTTAGGGGTGCGTTTTAACCTATGACGCCGGGGTTTTAGAAAACTGAAATTTTTAGGGAATGTATTCGTGAGGTACCTGATTAACTCCCATTTAGTCAGAATGTGGCACAAAGCGCCGTTTCCTTGTAAAAAATAATAATCTTTTAGGGGTGCCTTTTAATCTATGACGCCGGAGTTTTAGAAAATTGCCATTTTTAGAAAAATTAGTCACCAAGAAGTAGATTTATTTCCAAATAACCAGAATATGGCACAACGCATAATTTTCTCGTAAAAAAATAATATATATTTAGGGGTGCGTTTTAACCTATGACGCCGGGGTTTTAGAAAACTGAAATTTTTAGGGAATGTATTCGTGAGGTACCTGATTAACTCCCATTTAGTCAGAATGTGGCACAAAGCGCCGTTTCCTTGTAAAAAATAATAGTCTTTTAGGGGCGCCTTTTAATCTTTGACGCCGGGGTTTTAGAAAATTGTCATTTTTAGAAAAATTAGTCACCAAGAAGTAGATTAAATTCCAAATAACCAGAATATGGCACAACGCATAATTTTCTCGTAAAAAAATAATATATATTTAGGGGTGCGTTTTAACCTATGACGCCGGGGTTTTAGAAAACTGAAATTTTTAGGGAATGTATTCGTGAGGTACCTGATTAACTCCCATTTAGTCAGAATGTGGCACAAAGCGCCGTTTCCTTGTAAAAAATAATAATCTTTTAGGGGTGCCTTTTAATCTATGACGCCGGGGTTTTAGAAAATTGCCATTTTTAGAAAAATGAGTCACCAAGAAGTAGATTAAATTCCAAATAACCAGAATATGGCACAAGGCATAATTTTCTCAAAAAAAAAAAATATATATTTAGGGGTGCGTTTTAACCTATGATGCCAAGGTTTTAGAAAACTGAAATTTTTAGGGAATGTAGTCGTGAGGTACCTGATTAACTTTCATTTAGTCAGAATGTGGCACAAAGCGCGGTTTCCTTGTAAAAAATAATAATCTTTTAGGGGTGCCTTTTAATCTATGACGCCGAGGTTTTAGAAAACTGATATTTTTATAAAAATTAGTCACCAAGTAGCAGATTAAATGCCAAATAACCAGAATATGGCACAATGCATAATTTTCTCGTAAAAAAATAATATATATTTAGGGGTGCGTTATAACATATGACGCCGGGGTTTAAGAAAACTAAAATTTTTAGGGAATGTAATCGTGAGGTACCTGATTAAAGCCCACTTAGTCAGAATGTGGCACAAAGCGCCGTTTCCTCGTAAAAAATAATAATTTTTTAGGGGTGCTTCTTAATCTATGACGCCGAGGTTTTAGAAAACTGATATTTTTATAAAAAGTAGTCCTCAAGTAGCAAATTAAATCCCACATAACCAGAATGTGGTACAACGCATCATTTTCTCGTCCAAAAATAATTCCCTCGTCTCTAATATTACGTATAGCCCTCATAGGTCTTAAAAATTTGCACAGCCAGAATATATCTGATACAAAAACGCTGTGGTTACGTAAAATTATATTGATATATTTTTATGTTCAATTTATATCATCTCATTACATATTATTATAAATTTTACTCATTAATAAATACCTAAATGAAAAATTGTAACTACTCAAAGTGTTGATGAATTTAAGAAGTGTGAACTTGTCTTTGTGGAGGGGGGTAAGCGCTGATATTGGGCGCCAGCGCCGGGCGCTAACTTCACACAAGTAACAAACGTTACTTCTAATATAAAGAAGAAGTTACATCCAAGTCTTGTCTGTCAAAAAAGTAAGTGTCAACAAATAAAAAATATAATATTTTAAATGCATACACACTAAGTAAAATAAACAGAAAAAATAATATGTAAACCATTTGGATAATGAGGCATAATAGTAGCAATACTCTCAAGTGTTTTTAAGAAAGTGCTTAGTAATATGGCAAGAGTACCAATAATCAACACTAGTAGAATATTTCATGGTGATTTAATGTTATTTTGGATATAGCAGTAATTGACACTCTTTTATTAGTTATATGTGCCCTAGGTATCGTCAGTTTTACTAGGTTTTCTCGCCCCAATTATAGATAGTTTCACTAGTTATTGTTGACCCAGTTATCGACACTACAAAGATAGCATTAAGAAGTTGAAAACTGGAGCCCCATAATACCCCAGTAATTGACAGAAAGTGTCAAAAACTGGAAAATAATATGTTTATGCATACTCGGTTATCAATAACCTCTAAACTTTAGGTTATAATACAAGTAAACAATGAAACTTTACTGAAAACATGTGTTTTAAAACGCAAAGATGCCTTACACATTTATTCACATATATTAACTATTTAAAAAGCAACAAACTATTTTATAATGTAGTTCCTTAAAAAATTTCTTTGGAAAAAATGAATTTCATGTGCTCTACACTATGTGCGCCATCTTTTGATGCTTAACGGAAACTATGACCTTTGAGGATTTTTTACAAGTATTGCTAAAGACATTAGACTTTCATTCTAGAAACGGTAGATAGGAATAGACTCTTAAAGAAATTAGAAAGAGCAGGGTTTAGTGGTACAGTATTGGAGTGGATTTCAAATTATTTAACAAATAGAAGGCAAAAGGTCAAAATTAAAAACTTTGTATCTGAGGAGTTAGAAATAAAACGAGGTGTAGGTACCACAAGGAAGTGTCCTAGGTCCCTTGTTTTTTTACTTTCCTATCTGTATACAGATATAAGGAAAGTATAGGAATCATGATTTTTTTCGACCTCGAGTTTTCGACGGATTTTTACGTTTTGAGGTCCCCTGAATCCGTTTTGACTATTTTCGCGATGATTGTGTGTGTGTGTGTGTGTGCGTGTGCGTGTGCGTGTGCGTGTGGGTGTGTGTGTGTGTGTGTGTGTGTGTGTGTGTGTGTGTGTGTGTGTGTGTGTGTGTGTGTGTGTGTGTGTGTGTGTGTGTGTGTGTGTGTCTGTATAACGCATAACTCATGAACCGATACACAGAAAAACACCAAATTTTAAACTTAAGCTTTGTTTCAGCGACTAATGAGCTGATTAGATTTTGGGCAGAGTCGGAACATTTGGGGGGGTACTTTATAGGTGGTCATTTTTATATTTTATGGAATATATCTGTTATTTACGTTTGGAGAAGAAAATTCTTTAAATAAAAGTTACTTCTAATATTATTATCTATAATTTTTGTTTTATACAAAATTTTCTTAAAATGGTCCGTATTCGAGAAATTTGACAAAATGTAAAAAAAATATTTTTTTATAAAAATTGTTCAAATAAAAGTTGTTTATTTCGGCCTGACGTGAAATGATTAGATTTTGGACAAAGTCGGAACATCTGGGGGGGTACTTTATGGGAGGCCGTTTTTATATTTTATGGAATATATCTGTTATTTATGTTTGGAGAAGAAAATTGTTTAAATAAAAGTTACTTCTTATATTATTCTCTATAATTTTTTTTTTAATTTTCCTAAAATGGTCCGTATTCCAGAAATTTGACAAAATGTAAAAAAATAAAGTTTTGATGAAAATTGTTTAAATAAAAGTTGCTTGCGATATAATTTTCTATAATTCTTGCCCTATATTTATTTTCTCTAAAATAGACCGTATTCGAGATATCTGAGAAAAAGTGTAAATTTCGAATTAAATGTAAAAAATTTGAATTTTTAAAAAAATTGTTCAAATAAAAGTTGTGAGTTACAATATTTTCTATAACCTTTATTATGGTCTGCAGTGAACTGATTAGATTTTTGACAGTACGAAAATACTGAAAAATTAAAATTTTACACATTTCTTAAATTTTTTCATTACGGTCCATTTTAGAGAAATCATGTATATAACAAAAATTATGGAAAATGATATCGCAAACAATTTTTATTTGATTTTTTTAATTTAAATTTAGCACTTTTTGATATATTTCTTGAATACGGGTCATTTGAGAGAAATTATGTATGGGACAAGAATTATAGAGAATGACATCAAAAATAATTTTTATTTAAACAATTTGCTTCTGCAAGTATAAATAACAAAACCCTTATTTTCTGAAAGTCTAAGATTAACCTTTTTCGTACAAATTTTACTTAAAACATTTTTTTATAGATATTTATTGCTAACGAAAATACCGAAAAATTAAAATTTTAACTTTCCTCATATTTTTTTATTATGAAAAAGTGATAAGAAAAAAGTTTGTCTGTTTATTATAAACAAGAAATATTATTTGTACTTTGGAAATGATCAGTTTTTAAAGATAATAAGATTTTTTGATATCTTTATTCTTGGTTTTTATTAAAATAGATGCATGTTAGACTCAAAAAGTTCTTATTTATTAACATTTGCTTAGTTTATTCATTGAAAATATGAAATATGCTATTCGGTTTTAAAATTATTTGTTTTTCGGATGATATAGTAAGAAAACCTGTGTTTTTAATATTAATTTATTAATAGGTAATTGAAACTAATAGACGAACGTTATTATAGTTATGTCTAAATAATTAGTTTAAAATATGAAAGTTAGGAGAAAAGTAAAAAAGTTTGTAGAAAAGTTAACAGAGAAAAAAAATGCGGCTTGCAGCCGCCTGTTCTTTATTTACAACAAATTATAAGTACATCAAAAGATCTAATTGAATGTACAAAAAATAAAAAGTATACAACAAAATAAAAACAAAATAAAAAAATTATTAACTTTAATTAGAAAGAAGATTTAAAACAAATCAGTAGTACATTTACTTAGCTGTCTCGAAAGATCTAATTGAACAAAATAAAAAAATTATTTACTTTAATAAGAAATTAGAAAGAAGATTTAAAACAAATCATAAGTACATTTTCTTAGCTGTCTCGAAAGATCTAATTGAACAAAATAAAAAAATTATTTACTTCAATAAGAAAGAAATACAAATTTAAGTAACTCAAAGATACCATTTGGCAACGCGCGAAAAGCAACGCGAGACCGAGACAAAAGAGAAGCGACAAATATTGCCATACTAAAACTAATGTCGTCGGTAGCTTCTATCGAAATGTATTTCATATAATTTACATGTGTTCAGACGCGTTTTGAAGTCGGTCTCTGCCTCTGCTTGCGAAATGGTAGCTTTACACTTAAAATAATAACAATAAACAAATAGTGTGAACGAGAAGAAACGATCAAAAAAGCGGTTGTGCTGATAAATTGTACAAAGATATTTAGACAGTCCGTCGACCGTCGACACATTCATGTATAAATCAGAAATTTCATTGGGACGTTTTATTGATAATTCATTAGATTATTTGTGGCTTTGCAGGAACAGAATATTTTCAATTTTAATTTTATCGCTTGTTAAAGTATACAGCTATACTCAAATTACCCTTCTAGATACTGCATTTACTTCACCATGCTTTTGTTTTACTTGTCGTTTTAGCAGTACAATTTCTTCTATTTTTCTTATCTTTAGGGACAGTTCATATATATGTTCTGCTTAATCTGAAATTTCTATAATGCTATTTGGTGCTTCTGGTTCACTATCAACTTGTATTCTATCACCATAAAATTTTGGTCGCAAAAATTGCGATTCGTAATGGATTGGAAGAACTGCAGAATAGTGAGCGGAATTAGTACCTATGTCTGTTAATAACACTGCAATTGGTTTTAATATGTCAATCGTTTCTGAAATATTGCCTGGTACATTAGATGGAAATATGTAATGTATTGTATTTAATTGATTGGCATCGCATTTCCTTTGTAGGTCTTCAAATGTACTGTATCTGTCTTTATCATTTTCATTTATTTCATTATACAGGTAAATATTGCGGTGCGAGGCTACTGAAATAGCCTTGGTATGTATAGCATCGCCCCAAACTCTAATATCAGCTGTATTGTGTATTAAAATTTTCATACAAGTATAGTCACTTAGATTTACGATAATTCTTTCGAATTCTGACCAATATTCTTCAAAAATAAAGCAACATATAACACGCATATTTATGTGGAATTTTTCCATTCCAAAGACACATAGAGAAAATGATCTAAATAAACAAGAACCGTCGCCCTCAGTTTTAACTATTTTAGCTCTCTCTTCAAGTGCATTAAAATATAATTTATCTTTTCTGTGATAATCTAAAGGATGATTATTAAAAATTGCTCTTTCAACTTGAGCTATATCTCTTTTTAATGCGTTTATAAAATTTTCATGTTTGCAATATATTGCCTGTAAAGCGAATCGATAATCGATTACAGATATTGTCATATCTATATTGTGGATTTCTGAGAGTATTGTCATCATATCAGGAACAGTTAAATGAATATTATGTACAACATGTTTCTCTGTATGCGAATCGAAAATTTTTTCATTATTTTCGTCATTGACATATTCCATATTGAAACTTGTATTTTGTGTTGTGTCATCAATATTTTTTTTTGACTGAATAATCGCGTCATTTTTCAAATCTTTCTGTTCATTGTTTAAAACAACAAAAATTGGTTTATGATATGAAAAGTAAGTTTCGTATATATCAGCTATCATAAACGAATATGTTGAAAATATTACATCAATTTGAGTATTCATCTCAGTTGTTGATAGATCTTGTAGAAGTAATGTATGTAAATTATATTTATTGAACATTTTGCTAATAACTGATACATCAGGATGATATTGCATGTTAAAATTAAAATCTCCTATTATTACAATTTCAGAGTTTGTTTGTGTTCTTTCACTTAATATTTGATCAAATATTTTTTCAAACATATGATTTGGACATGATGGTGATTTGTACCCACTTACAATGTAAAAATCGTTGATTTTGAAACTGAATAATTCCACGTTACATGATTTTTTATCATTCATATCAAGCACATGATGAATATTAGTAATTAAAATATTGTTTTTTGCAAAACAAATTACTCCACGAGAACAACCATTTGTATCGGATCTAAATATTTCTTTAAAGTGGGGAATTCTAATTGTATCACTTGTTTGGGTTAATGTTTCTGAAAGTATCAGTATGTCACCTTTTTGATACCATTCGTCTTTCAATATATATTTAAGTTTGTTTGTCAAAGAACATACGTTTTGGTAAATTACTGTCATACCATTAGTTTGTCTTAAATCATTAAAGCACAAGTGTAATTTTCTTTCCCTTCTTAATCGGTTTAATTCGGACAAAATCGGGTCATCTTGTCTTTTGGTTAATTTTGGTGGTCTAAATTCACCCAAAATATACAACCCTGACAGTTTTGTTACCCTGCTTAATGCTACATACATCATTTGACGCGTTATTCTGCGCGAACGACTAAAATCTAAACAAATTTCATTATATGTTTGACCTTGGCTCTTATGAATTGTGAGAGCTTCGGCTGGTACAATTGGAAACTGTCTTCTGATTGTCTGATGTTGCAATTTATTCGAAATACTTAAGACTATGTTACTTTTAGAAATCGGGGTTAAGGTTTCATCAATATTTACAGATATCATGTATTCCAACAGTGGCAATCTAGCCTTTTTTCCTACTTTATTCGATTGAAAATCTAGCCAAATTTTATGGGGTTTATTTGAATTTGGTTCAAATGATATATATTTTAGTATACCACATGCTCCGTTTACTAGTCCGTCCTCAACATCAATGTTGTTTGTTAGCATATATTTTATGCCTAATTTAAATTTGATTTTGTACGGTAAACCGTTGACGTCAGTGGTACTTTTGTATTTAAGCGATTCAATTACTTTGTTTCTGGTCACATCGCTTACTTTTCCTAAAATCATGTCTTTTGCTTCGGAAATATATTCAGTACCGGGTTGCATGTCGATTTTGATTTCATTAAATGAATCTACATTTTTGTTTTCTGCAAATAATCTAATTGCACTCTGAGGTACATGTGCCTCAGTGCATGTCCTGGATTTTATTAGATTAATATCATCGGTAGTCATTTGACCTGTTGCTAAATTATTGAGTGCTTCGATAAATAGTTTTTCGTCCTTTTGTCGCATAATTTCCGTTAGTTCAAAAAGCTTAAACTCATCCCATAAGGGGTTTACATCAAAAAATTGTTTCATTTCATTTTTTCCCGGAATTTTAAATATGGGTGAATCCATAACAGGTGGCAACTGATTTAAATCACCCACTAAAAGTACTGATACTCCACCGAATGTTTGATTTATTCCCATTATTTGTCGCAAGCGCGTGTCTACGCGACTTAAAAGTGTTGAGCCCACCATAGAAATTTCATCAATAATGATTAATTTTGGGTTAAATAGTTTTTCTCTGATTGTATTTGCAACATCGGCGGATAATTCTGGCATTTGTCCACCAAACTGAGATACCGGTAACGCAAATGCAGTATGTAATGTCACACCGTTGATGAGATAAGCTGCTTTACCTGATGGTGCACATAATAAAACTACTAACGTATCTTTATCTGCACCCGGAAGGTTGTCAAAGTAATGTGTAACAAGTTGATATAAGCAATTTATTACAGTGCTCTTGCCTACTCCTGCTGAACCGCTGAGAAAAATTTTTAATGGAATGTGTCTTTCTTTTATACATTTTAAAATGTGCATTACAAATTCGCGTTGTGAAACATTTAAATCGTACATTAACTTTAGTAAATCTTTTCCTGAAATTCTTTTTGGACAACTAAAACGATTAACCTTTTTATCATTAACAATTTGTTTGCCTTCTTGTTCTAAAATATCTACTTGCTGATCTGACTCTAATTGATCGGCAACAAAATCGTTAATGTCTACTTGTTCTACACTATTAATTTCATTTTGTGCATTTTCTAGTGCATTTTCTAGAATTTCGTCATGTATAATTGAATATTTCTGCCTGTTTCCTTCTATTTCAATTTCATTGGTATAGTAAATATTTTCACAATTGGCGTTTTCTATTTCTGTGATTTCATTTCTCCATGGCAAAAATAACAAAACTTGTTCACGATAGTAATTGGTTGGATCTTGAGCTAGTTTATAACGCCTGTATCTGATTATAGCTGGTTTTTGCCTTGTTTGGTATTCTGCACTTGGATTGTCTTCGTTGTCGTGGTTTAACTTTTTCTTGGAATGCATACCCAACAAACACCTTACTGCCGGGAAACTCGCGGCCTAGTGATGGAAGTGATGGCAAAGTGAGGGCTTCGGCTAATAGTATTATGGGCCGCCACTTGTCCATCACTTATGGGCCAAATCAGGTAAATTACTGATGGCCTGATGATGGGAGACAGTGTGTTTCCCAACGTTTATTTTTTCCACTGTTGGCCTAAAGCTGGCCTTTATGAGGCTGTGGCTGGTAGATATGTAGAATAAAAAAAGAAGAAGTATAGATAAAAAAGAAGCGCACACTTAACCTACAAAAAAATGTGGTTATGTGGTTTTTTTTTACCGAATTTTGCGAGGGAACAAGGTCATTTTTTTCCTAGACTTTATTTTCACGGCTAAATTATTTTATTTTGTGTTAAGTACAGTTTATATACGTGATCGCGATGAGCAGCCAACAGTTTTTTAATAACAAGTAAGTGTAAATATAGATAATAATTAATATTAAAAGTTTTATATTTCTGTTCGCGCCCGCCTAAAAGCATTGTCTAACATCAAGAGATGTCTAAAAGTGATCAGCTCTCAGTTGCAATCAGTTGCTTTTTTGTTAATTACCTACCTACTTTGCAAGCATGTCTGAAACAAAAAGAAAAAGTAAATCTTACATGTACCGGAATATTAAGAAAACCATCACCGAGTCTCTGCTTTTGTGTGATCTAGATAAAAAAGTTGATCAACCCTCAATCTCAAAAAGACTTAAACTTGATGCTTGTGCTAGTACAAGTGTACAAAGTGAATCTAAATTAAATTCATCTGACTCCTCAGATATAGAAAGTTCTTCACCTAATTTTCCAATTTCATATGAAGATTCTTCCAATTCTGATGCAGATTCTCCCATTCCTGATGCAGATTCTCTTATTTCCGTGTCCTTTCTTAATGATATACCAGTTAGTCCAGAAGTACCTGTTGCTCCAGATCCTGTGATACCATTAAACATATCAAGAACTTTTCTGAAAGATTGGGCACTTTGTCATAATATTACTCATAATGCTTTGGATGCTTTACTGACATTTTTAAAGACTAATCCTGATTTGTCAGATTTGCCAACATCTGCAAGGGCACTATTAAATACTCCAAAATCTATGGAAATTGAGGAACTAGGAGGAGGACATTTTTACTATTTTGGCTTGGCTCAAAATTTAACACGCATCATTGAGTTAACACAGTGTGATATCTTGGATTTAGATTTTGGAATAGACGGATTACCTATTTACAAAAGCTCTAATCTATCTTTTTGGCCTATCCTCTGTAAAATTCATAAAATAGTTCCTCCTCCAGTTTTTACTGTCGCAATATTCTGTGGAAAAAGTAAACCTCCATTGAATGGCTTCTTTAAAAAATTTCTTGAAGAAATTAATTTATTGCAAAAAATGGACAAAGTGGATAATAAAATTATTAAAATAAATATAAGATCATTTCTTTGTGATACTCCAGCAAGATCTTTCATTAAGTGTGTCACTGCCCATAATGGCTATTTTGGATGTGACAAATGTATTGATAAGGGCAATTATTTTAATAGAAGAATGAGATTTTTAAAATTACATGCTACCCTTAGGACTAATTTAGACTTTAGAAGTAAGAATAATAACACCCATCATAAAGGAGAAAGTCCACTAGAAAAAATAAAAACTGTTGATATGATTAATTCTTTTCCTCTCGATTATATGCATAGTGTATGTTTGGGAGTTATGCGTAAGCTATTATTTGAATGGAGAGATGGAAGCAGAATATATAGATTAAATGCAGGAGATTTTGATAACTATATTAAAAGTATTAAACATTGGCCCTTTGAATTCAATAGAAAACCCAGAAGCATTTTAGAATTGGAAAGATGGAAAGCATCAGAGCTTAGACAATTTTTGCTGTATACTGGATGTGTAGTTTTAAAAAAGTTAATGCCACCCCAGATATATGCTAATTTTATGCTTTTAAAGTTTGCTTTAACAATATTGCTCAGCAATAGTCTAAACAATGATTATAATCACTATGCCCAGACATTGTTGCTAATATTTGTAAAAAATGCAATAAAAATTTATGGAAGAGATTTTTGTATATACAATACACACTCTTTAATTCATTTAGCAAATGAGGCTAGACTGTTTGGAGATTTAAATTCTATAAGTTGTTTTCCTTTTGAAAATCACCTACAAGTAATAAAAAATTTGCTGAGGAAACCAAATTTGCCACTTCAGCAAGTAATTCGAAGAATTTCAGAAAGAGAAAGTGATTTAAGTTTTCAGATAAAAAAAAGGATATTTATGTAATGGGAAAGCCAGTGAATCCATCAAAAGTAACTCAAGAATTTGTACACTATGTGAACCAGAAATTGTATACTAAATTGTGTTTTGGAAATAAGTATTTTTCCATTTCTCGAACTTCTGGAAATAACATGGTCATGCTAAAGAATGGACAAATTTTTTCATGCTGTTTTTTTTAGATAATGAACAATTCACTATCATTGGAAAAAAATGTGACATTATTAAACCCTTTACCTCCTATCCTACAGATTCTTCAGTTTTCCATTTGTATGAAATTCAGTTTTTAAGTAATGAACTAGTAGAGTTTAGTGCTGAAATTGTTATGTGCAAGGGAGTGGTCCTGCCTTTCGAAGATACTTTTGTGTTTACTCCACTAGTTCATTTATTTTAGCAGCAATACAAAAATGTGTTGTGTTACTAATTTATTTTTTATTATTTTGCATTTTATTTATAGAGACTATTATGTAGTGGAGTTTCCAGAGGAAGCAGATACACCTTTGGCAGTAGTTCCTTATTGTTGGCTAGATATTAATGAAAATAACAAAACCATATGTATGTGGCCCAATGGCTTCAAAAGTAATAAACAGCTGACCAATGCAGTTATTTCAAAACAAGAAATACCAATTTCAGAAACCGTCCCTTGTAGAATTACAGTAAAATTTAAAACAAGTAAGTTAGATTAAACTACATTTATAAAACTTAATTATTTTGAAACTCACTAAAATAATAATTAATAAGACTTAATTTGTTTTAGATGATTATGAAAAAGCTCTCTTAGTTTTAAAAAAATGGAAAATTCATCAAGTGTATCGTGTTTAACATCAGATGGGGAGCGGAAAGGAAAAAGGATTTTAAAATGCCCTCCACGATATAGGGTTGATGATGACTTGGAAAGTTCAGATGAAGACAGTTTGCCCCCTGTTCCAGCTTTAAAAATAAAAACATTTGTGCCTCCTGTTTTGTCAGCTCCGACTTTTGGGACATCTCGGGATGAAATTCCCACTGAAACTCAACGCATAGAAATGGAAGAAAATCCAGCATATACTTTCATAGAAATTGTTCATATGCTTAAAAGAATTGAAAGTAAGTACATAATTTTTCAAGGAAGTTTTTGTGTCCAAAACAAATGTTATTTATAATGTTTTTATGGCATGTTGGACAATTTTTGGAATAGAAAAAAAGGCAGGCCCGGACGGGATTCGAACCCACATCCTCTGGATTACCAGTCCAACGCCTTACCAATTAGGCTACCGGGACTTAATTGCTAAGACATCAAAATTTTTCTTATTCCATGGAATAAGAAAAAATGGTAGGGTCGGGTGTGTATTCGTATTTACAATTTGGATGTCTTAGCAATTAAGTCCCGGTGGCCTAATTGGTAAGGCGTTGGACTGGTAATCCAGAGGATGTAGATTCGAATCCTGCCCAAGCCTGCCTTTTTTCTATTCCAAAAATTGTCCGACATGCCATAAACATTATAAATAAGTACATAATGTCTAAAAGAAACTTTTAGTAATGAATATATTCATATTCTCATAAGACCTTTTTTACATTTCAAAAATCATTAAATTTCTGACAGGAAGGGTATTTTTTAAATTCTACAAAATAATTTGGTTGTAACATTTACTTATTTTTTAAACTAAAATTAAATAATAAATTAAATTTCTGTATTTTTTAGAATTATGTGTTAATAATTCTACTAAGATTGAATCTTTGAAAAATGAGATTACTCACTTAAATAATGTGATTCAAAACAAAGATACGATAGAAAGAACCCAATTGGAAATAAAATCGATCAGTACAATTGATGACCTCAAAAAGTTGGAAGAGAATCTAAAAAGTGAAGATTTCTTTTCTAAGGCTGTAATAAGTATATAAAACGAAAATTCCATTTATTTATATCAATTTACTAACAACTTTAGTAAAGTTTTTCAATAATTTTAAAAACTGGTTATAGTTATTAAAAATTTTTTAGTTGATAGTATTGCTAAATGTTCTCCCTTTGTCATCCACATTTCATATATTTTAATATTTGTTTTCTCTATATTTACTTATTCCTTATTTTGCTTTTTTTTAGTGCCAGTCATTGTCTATATTGGGTGGTAAAGACGGTACCAACACGGTACGAAGAATTATAACTCAACTATTAACACATCAGTTTGTCCTGACCTTAAATTGGTCAGGGCGAAATGATAAATGCGGTTTGAAGCAGTTCAAAAATGTTCTTCAATTAATTCTTGGTAAGTAACTATTACTTCTATAAATTCCTATTAACTTATTTTAGAAAAATTTTAGCTACTGCAAGGAGAAACATGTTTTCTAAGGATATTACAAAACAGGAAACTGAGTTCATCCTCAAAAATTGGTTAAGAAGTGCAGGTGATAGAGAGGGGGGAAGAGAAAGGAGGAGGAAAATATGATGTAATATCAGTTTTTTTCTAGAATATTTATTTTATTTTTTAGAATAATTTTATGTTTTTTATTTAAATCCAATTTGTTTACTGTTCCTTTCTGGTTTTAATAGGTTTTTTTATGATATGTATCTTGTTTTCTGTTCACTTGTTTATTTTTACTTATTATTTTGTGTTTAAATAAAATTTTTATTTTTTTTATATTTTAGTATAATTATTTTACTAATATATTGTTTCACAATATATAGCTCGTTTCAATTCTAAAAGTACCAGTTTTGGTTCAGAGGAAGGGGAATAAGTATAATACCCTAGGTCAATCAGAGGCCCTGAGTTTTGGCCTTATGATAGCCCCTTGTTGGGGACCCATTAAACAACTGCTGGCTAGCCGATCCGGGGGCAGCAGTTGGCCGTAGTGAACCTAGCCATGTAGGGGCCGGACCGGGGAAGCATTGATAGGCCAGAGCAGTAAGTATGGCCAGCCACTAAGGGACCATTGACATGCCTACAGAAAGAGTTTGTTGGGTAGACACAAAATCTGCTAAACAAGTATTTTCCATTGTTGCTGAACGGTTGCTGTATTTTGCGAATATATTTTCCATAAATACATCTGTCGAGTTTTTGTCAAATGTACCAAGTTCCTTTGTCGTTTTCAACATTATTGCTCGTTGGTTTATGGGGCTTGCATTTATAAAAATTGTTTGTCGACTGCTTTTCGATAATGGCAATGATAGAACATGATACGATGCTTCTTGAGCAGACATTAAGTTACTGTTTAAAAACACATTGGCAATTTTTCGAAATTTATCTTTTATGTTTTTGCTTTCGTTATTTATATCGGAAGCAGCATCCCTAAGTAATTTTGATAAGCCAGCATCTACCTTGCCGACGTAGTTAATGATATAGGAAGCAACACCGTATTCTTCTAATACAAATTGAACTTCGATATTCGATTCGAACAGGTGCAATATGTTTTTGTTGTAGCTATTTATACCTACTTCTAAACTGCTTCTTTTTAAAAATACCTGTACTCTTGTCAGAGAGCTTTTTAATGCGTTAATGTATTGAATGTATTGTTCCTGTTTTTTTGTAAAAGTAGTTCATTAGTTTTCTAATTTTCATTAAATTTTCTCGCATCTCTACAGATTTTTCGACATCATTCAATGGTATTATTAATATCATTGTTCTTGGCATAACGGGCAATGGAAAATTAAATCTACACTTTTGTTAATTTCTTTTACCTTTGTAACACGTATTGGTATGTTTATGTCTTTGGACTGCCATATAAGGGTCCTGTTCGTCATAATGACATGTTATGTATGTATCAATAAAGGAAATACATTCTTCGATACTATCTGGGTTTGATGGATCATATTTTGGTGCATTTTTCAGCCACAAAAAAATGTGTTCGTGAGGCGATCCTCTCATTTGAAATTCCACTCTCTCGTAACTGTCTTCCAGCAAATAATTTCCAAAAATGCTATCTTTTTGTTTCAATAATATCATAAATTTGTTAACTTTGTAGTTAAAATAATAGCGTGCGCTAGTTACTGGATCATTTCGAATTAGTTCACTTTTTTTCATGAGCATCTAAATTCAAGGCTTCTTCCAACGATATGATTTCACTGCGACTTAATTTAATCAATGTTTTTATTAATTCAGACCACCACGATTCAGCAGCAGATAGTGTTAAGAATAATGTCTGTTTTCCCAATTGTCTAATCATCGCCATTAAATCTTTTTTCTTACTTTCCCAGAAAGAAGGAGAAGATCTCACTTGTTTGAGAAATTTGTAACCTACATCAAATTTTACTAAATTGTTTACGAACTCTGTGTTTAAAACATTGGCGACACTAAGATTATTTGTCTGTTTTGTTTTTCGTAAACATATATTCACACTTGCAATGCAAGTCTGTTCTAATTTTTTCTTTGCCATATACAATATTCTAGTAGGTACAGACGATCTGCGATCTCTGCGTCTACTCTCTGACTTGGCTTGATCACTATATGTAATAAATTTTGGCACATTTAATTTATGTCCCCCAAAAATCTTTGGAAAGCATAATTCGTCAATGTCTTCTATCATATGCCATGGAACAGGTGTTTTTCCTTGCCCAGGTGCAATAATTTTAACTTGATCTGTCAATTCTTTGTTTTGGTCAATTAACATTACCTCATCATTCGTGTCTTCTTCAGGATCAGATTCAGAATCTATACTTTTGTCATCCTTTAAAATATTTGTCTCCTCAATATTATTTTCGTCGTTCTTTACATCACCTTTGTCCACAATAAAATCAACTTGTTCATTAAATTTATGTTCGTATCTTTGAAAATAAGTCGAATCAATATTAATATCGTATTTTTTGTATAATGACGTTTCAATTAAATATTTCAACGCTTCACAAACTACGGCTGGGCGAATTGATTCAAACATGTAATGCGTAGAGTGAAGCATGTGTCGTTTCAATTTAATTTGAAGTGTAGCCATATTATCGAACATCCGTGGTAGCACTTTTAACATATCGTTAATTTCAATTGGTATATTTACAACGCTACCTTTTATTCCTAATTGTGGATTTAAAGCAAATGTGTTTAGTGGTCGTATTTGCATAAAATTAATATAAGGAGCTACCATTCTTTCCTCAAGGGCTGTCATTATTTTCAAACAGTTTGGAATATCAATGAATTTTAATCCATTGCTAGTAGCTAATTTTGGTATTTTACCTTTATTTACAGAACTTTGACAGGTTTTACATATGGACGCAGAGTCATAATTAAAAATTTTATCATGAAAATCGTCTGAATATTTTTGCCGAACCATGTTTTCCAGGTATTTGACAACGGAATGAGAGAAAAATAATCCTATATAGTCTATACACAAATTACGATCGAAAAAGATTAGGTGAAATTTCCTCACATTTATAGAGTTCCCGAGGTAAGAGTTTGTGATTTAAACTTTATATTATTTAACAGTCCATTTTTACCCTAACTGTCTTTTTGCTCACATTTATAGAGTTCCCGAGGTAAGAGTTTGTGATTTTTACTTTATATTATTTAACAGTCCATTTTCACTCTAACTGTCTTTTTGTTATTGTCGGTGCTAATGAGTACTGACCTGAAACAAAGAGAAAGAAAAATTATATTTATTTTAATGCTCCAGGGTTATGTTTTATAAATTACCCATCGTTAAGATTTTGGGCAGAGTCGGAACATCTGGGGGAGTACTTTATAGGTGGTCATTTTTATATTTTATGGAATATATCTGTTATTTACCTTTGGAGAAGAAAATTCTTCAAATAAAAGTTACTTCTAATATAATTATCTATAATTTTTGTTCTATACAAAATTTTCCTAAAATGATCCGTATTCGAGAAATTTGACAAAATGTAAAAAAAATTATTTTTTATAAAAATTGTTTAAATAAAAGTTGTTTGTAATATAATTCTCTATAATTTTTATTCTATACATAATTTCTCTAAAATGGACCGTATTCGAGATATTTGAGAAAATGTGTAAATTTCGAATTTTGAAGAAAACTCAAAAACGGATAAAGAAAAAAATATTAAATTTTAAACTTAAGGTTTATTTCGGCCTGACGTGAAATGATTAGATTTTGGACAAAGTCGGAAAATCTGGGGGGGTACTTTATGGGAGGCCGTTTTTATATTTTATGGAATATATCTGTTATTTATGTTTGGAGAAGAAAATTGTTCACATAAAAGTTACTTCTAATATTATTATCTGTAATTTTTGCTTTATGTCAAAATTTCCTGAAATGGTCCATATTCGAAAAATTTGACAAAATGTACAAAATTCTGGTTTTTATGAAAATTGTTGAACTAAAAGTTGTTTGCGATATCAATCTCTATAATTTTTGTTTATACATGATTTTTCTAAAATGGACTGTAATGGAAAAGTGCTAAATTTAAATTTTTCAGTATTTTCGTTTTCAATGAATATCTATAGAAAAATGTTTCGAGGCAGATGTATGTGGACAATGTATATATTTAGTTTATCCTCTAAACATTTATAGAGATGCTGCAATAGGTTGTACAAAATAACCGGAAAAAGCCTATAATAACTAGATAGGAAAGTCATGTGTTGGACACATCAGATTTTTTTTTTAGTTTTTTGTTTCTATTGTACCTAATGGGTGGGTAAATAATAAAAACACTGTCTCTGTATAAAAATTATTAATTATTGTAAAAACTAATTTAACAAAAATGAAATAAAATAAAAATAATAACATTTAATTATTAGGTAGGTACTATTGGTGACTAAATGTAATTGTCTTTGTGAGATGTTGCCTAATTCTTGTGCTAGGTTCATTCTTAGTTGAATTAATGTGATGAAGTCTTATTGTAAAATAGGTTTTTAAAATAAGTTTAATTAACTGCAAAAAATGACTCTGTAAGGGATCTTGCTCTTTAAAATGATTTTTTAAACTAACAAATAACGTATTATTATTAAGTTTTCTTATTGATAAGGATATCAACCTTATCATAATATGATGTGATGAAAAGTTTGTTTCTGATTTAATTAAACCCTCAGCGATCAGACACACTGTAACTACGTCCCTTGATGGTTTACAGAGAGCGCCTCGATTTTTTTTATTTAATAATAAAGAAAGAGAGTTTTGAGATGTTAAGACACTGGCGCATTCATTGCAGCTTAATATTTTTATTAATTTTCTGCTAACAAAACCTGCAATATATCCGACATCACACATGTATGAACAATTTAAAGTTAGTTACACTTTCAGATTGATTTTTAGCTGTGACATTTAAAATTGAGGTGTTATCTTGTGCCAGGCAATTAGCACTATCAGAAGAGGCTATTTCGCTGTGAATTAATTGTCTTTTGTAGGCATTTTCAAAGTGTTATGCTGTCGGGTTGTTTGAAAAGTCACCCCTACTACGTATGGCAGAGAAATACATCTCGAGATGGTCCTGACTTAATTTATATGTTAGAAGAAATTTTAGTTTCACTCCTTTCTCCCTTTTAGCCGTACAATTTATTGCCGAACAGGATTCGACCATTATAATAAATAATCTATACACTATTTAAAACAGATTACTTAGGTCCCTTTTTCAAAAAAAAACTCTTTAAATTGAATTAAACTTTCTTAAAACAGTTGAAGACTTGCCTAAATGCATTTAAACGCACGAGTGAATATACAACCAAACATCAAATGTGTCCCGGTGTGGCTCTATCCTCTGCTACCCGTCTCTCTTGCACTGCTCTGGCGTCAATGTAATACCACAGCATATAAAACACCAGCAATATTTCTCCCGCCCCTTTCTAAGGGGCCTATTCAGTAACTCTGAACGACGTCGTTAATAGACGATAATCGTTCACAGACGACTTTTCTTATTCAGTAGACAACGATTGTCGTTGAAAATAAACAAATATGGTTGTAAAATTGTCGTTCATTAACGATAGCCACAGAGCAGTCGTTAATAATATGAAGTGTCGTTATAGTGATTATCGCATTCCCTCTCATTTTTCATTGTGAATCAGGATGTGTTCTAAATAATAAAAGCACTTTTTTTACAAATTTTACAACTAACAGTGGATTGTGGATTTGTAATTGTTTGTATCCAAACAATGTAAATTAGTCTGGCCAATTGGCAATGCTAAGGCCATAAATTTTAAATAAAAAAAAAATTAATATATTCTGAAAAACAAATGAATATATCTACTGGTAGAATTTTTATTTTATGTTCCAAAAAAATGTCAAATATACCGGTTGTTCAAATTATAAAATGTTACAGTTAAATACCGCCTTTTATAAAAAACGAAAGTTTTATATTTTTTTGGGGAAAACATTTTGGCTAAAATCGTTTTTTATAGCTAACCATAATATGGCCAACTTTTTTTCGCGCAGAAATCCAATAAAAAAATGTTTACTTTAGAAGTTTCTTATTTTTTTATGAACTCTAAAAATACCTATGTAAAAAATAGGGTTCCAATTTGAAAAAAAAAACATCTCGATATGGCCATATTATGGTCAGCTATAAAAAAATTAATTTAGCCAAAATGTTTCCCCTAAAAAACTATAAAACTTTTGTTTGATACTTTTTTTTATAAAATGCATATTATCGGCGGTATTTTAAGCACCCGGTATAATCATCAACATACGTTCTTTTATCACAAAACACTAAATTATAATACCAAATTACTAGAAATCATCGTTCAGATTTGGTAACTAGAAACAACGTAACGACTTTGTTATTGAATAGAGTTTCAAAAATTATCGTTATAAAAGTCGTTGGTTCAACTGTCGTTAGCTTAACGATGTCGTCCATAAACGATAAATTACTGAATAGGACCCAAAATAGAAATTTGACCTTGCTTATGTCACTTCGACTTAGAAGTCGGGGTCCGATTAGGAATATTTGCGAATTTTCGGCTATGTTGTGTAGGACGTATTAGGATAAATTTAGGAAATAAAAAATTGTTTAATTGTTGACTTATTTATTTGTTAAAGGATTTCTTTTTAATATGTCAGGTGTTTTTGGTGGAGAATATAAAAAACACGTTTTTTAGAAAACAAGTATATATTTTTATTTTCTTTTAAAAAAATATTTGTGTTACAATAGTACAAGAACATACATTTTAAAATTTTATGCAGCATGGCGCCATATAACTTATGTTTATTAATATTTATAAAAAAATTATTTATGTTTTTTAACGGTATAATATAAACGAACTCATAAATATAAATGTATTACAAATTTTTTGGGAAAATGCGGACACGGATGTGTGTACGAAATATCTTCGCAAATATATTAATATACCGCTCACACATTTTTGGCTCAGTTATAAACGTTATAAAATTCCTTTGAAATAAATATTGTTTTAATGGTGCTAATTATTTGTACAAAATCATCATGTGGATTTCTAAGGTTGCCATATGGGTCACCCTGGGCATTCTGGTAAGCTTTAAAAAAAAATATAAAGATGACTCATCAATCTCTTCACGTGCCTTTGAATATTGGTTGCAAATATCGCAATTATGAATTTCGAGAGCTTTTTTCAATAAATAACCGCAGACATATCTTATAAAATTTGTTTGCAAAATATCCTCACTTTGGTAATCAGTGTTTATTTTAAAAACTTGACATTCTTGAGAAGTATTTGTTGTGACCTGTGGCAAATTCTAACGAGCTAAAAACTGTTATGTAATGTAAAGTGTAACACCTCATTTGAAAGCTAATTTTATTAGTAATTCCATGCATTACATAACATAAACCCTAAATATATTCATATTACACTTGCAACAAATTTAAGTTAGTAATAATTCAACTTTTTTTTCATTTTAAGTACATTTTTTAAGTAGATAACATAATATTATGTAATGTATTGAATTACTAATAAAATTAGCTTTTAAATAAAGTGTAACACTTTACAACACGTAACAGTTTTTTATGAGATACGGCCGCTAACAGAGAAAATATCAAAAAATGAGGATCCTTTGATTTGATGAGCACAAAAAAGGCATTGTTCTACTATTTTATGTATGAAAGTACAAGAAAGTCGTTTAACTTGTTTAACCTCTGTCATAACTTGAAATTAAATACTAAAAAATTTTTTTCAACTTAATCTTTTCCTTTTAATATTTGTGTTTTTTATTTCTTTAAAAAATCGTTAGCAATTGAAATACTTATTTGATATGTTTATTAGGCCGGTACCGATATCACTAACGGTCGATCCCTAGAAATAAGAGACTACGAGTAGCCAATGTCTCAAATAACCACAATTTTTTTGGATAAAAAAAAATGAAGAAGTTTCCGAGATATTCATTTTTTTCCGTCCGGAACACCTTTTTGTAGAAAAAGCCCTTAGGACCGATTCTACCGTTGTGTTAAACGAAGTTTAAAATGACATTTTTACATTAACAATGTCATTTTAATCTCCGTTTAACACAACGGTGGAATCGGCAATAAGAGACATAAATAGATGCAAACGGAAAACTTTAGATCTTCATTGTTTTAAATGTTTTTATAAATTACGACAGCTGAAATTCTTAATTTCAAAATTTGTTACCACAGTATAAACTAATTAGATAAGTACATAAATAGATGCCTGCTAAATACATGGTAGAACAATCTGCGACAAATATCTTAATCCTGATATAGTAAATAATGATTCTTCTGAATAATTTATTAATTATATATTTTTTTTATATTTTAAATTAAACTATAAATAAATATTATTTGGGATTCGCATGATTGTTTATTTTTACTAATAATACTAATACCAAATAAAAGTTAATGCTAAATACTAAAGGTTTAAAACTATAAAAATAACGCCGCCACTGGCAAGTAAACGCAAATGAATAAACACAACAAATAAATCTAACCTCTCACCCATGCAATCACATCTGCTACTGAACGGTTTAGATAGGTTCTAAATCGAGCAACGTCTTGCGCGGCGAACTGCTCAGATTCGAAAAAATGGGGGAGTAATACTGCTGGTTGTTTTATATGCTGTGGCAATACGGTACGGGCGGGTCCACAGTATCCACGGGGGTTTATATCATATGCACAATACGTAAACACGTTTCTGCGCATACTCCTCCGCGCTTGGGTGCTCTGAAGTTCGTTTTACAATAGCAAAATTGTATTAAAATGTAAAGCACATTGATTAATTTAATAACATCTCGTTCAGTAACACACAAAAAGTGTTGTTTCAAAAATTTTAATTCATATATTACAACAAACTAAAAAAAACATACCTTCACTTAGTTATTTGTACTATGTGAAGATGGCTTTCTGTCTGCTGCATGACTGCTGGCTGCCCGCTATAGCGGGCCCCGCGCGCGCTGTCAACAAATAACATCAAAATCAAACAAATGTGTGGTTATGTTATGATTTGGTTGTCGACGAAAACATGTGAGTGGAACTACTTTTATTTTTTTAGATATGTTATTTAGGATTATTTAAAATCAAGTAAAGGTATTTTGATGCTTTAACATGTCTTTACCAGGCAGAATTCATTATAAATGCATAATTTCTAATTGTTATAGTACATTTTATAAGGCCCATTCCAAACGTAAATTTTAAGAACAAACATTTTTAAATTTTCTTCTGGTATTGATCAAAGAAAGAAATGTTATCGTATTTTAAACATTCCACTCGTTCCACTTACAACCAATCATTATACATTATGTGAAAATCATATTTTGATACAAAATTGTTTACAAACACAAATCGTTCAAGACTGCTAAAAGATTTGCTTTACCTTGCTTTAGCATCCTCAAAACCAGATACACCAAAGATAGTAGTACTTAGTAATATTGTTATCACACCTCCAAACAGAGTCATGTGTGGATAAAGTTCATTTTAATAATATATACAAAATTAATAAATGAAGCAGAATTTGAGTCAGGCCACTAGTTATGTTGTAGGGTTTATTAAGAAACTTAATAGTTTTGACTGCAAAGAGTGTAAAGTTAATTTACAGACATGTTAGAAGACCATCGATACTTTTACTTATTTTAAAGAAAATTTTGATAAAAGACGTTTTATTTATGTACAAAGAAATGTTATTGAATTTCTTTCAAAAATTCTTGAAATAGTTTCACAACTTTTGGGTCATATTGACAACATAATTCAAATAATTAAACTTTTTTGCCAGACCATGTTGATTTTAAATGGTTTACATCAGAGGCGACTCGTGGCCTAGTCTATGAGGAGACTACTTTTAAAAGGCACACCCTATATACAAATATATGTCTATAAGAATTCAAAAAGCAGAAATATTACATTGTATTCTAATAGAAATATATATTTGTATAAAGTATATAGGATGAGCCAGCTTCCTCACAGACTAGGCCACAAGCCGTCTCTGGTTTACATATAAAGAACATAAAACAGACGTCTTTTCTCATTTAGTTGAAACTTGTCTACTATTAATAATAAGAAAGTATTATAATGATAGTATGAGGGCTGCTGCAATGTCTAAAAGACAAACAAAATGATTTGAAGTTACTGCATTTAATTTTTTTCTGTTTCAGTTTATATGGATGGTTGCTTTTGTCTGATTTCCTAAGATTCAAGAAGAATTTGTTGTTTTGTTTTTCGTTTATTTTAAAAATTTATTTACTTAGGCATTAGTTTTCATATCAAGTAAATTAATTATTTGTTATGCAATTTCTGATTTTTGTTAGCCAAAGATAGTTAACCTACCGAAATAGTAATGTAATGTTTGTGATATTAGAGTAACTTTCTTAAATAATCATTTATAAGACGTCCGGGAGCGCCATAGTAAGTAATAATAATAGACATTCTTGCTTTGCATAAGCTCGCTTGTATGGGGGGTGAAGTGCATGAAAAATATTTTTTTGTATTGCCATCTCTTTGATATATTTTTTATTTATTTTTCTTGGGAATTTTTTATTTATTTTTCTTGGGAATTTTTAGTAAATATAATTATATAAAACTTTGTATGATATTTATTTTATCCCTCATAATTATTTGTCATAGAATTTTACATTTTTATTGGGAATTTCATAATTGTTACAAACAGCTAATAAAAAAGGAAAATTTTAATTATAATTAAGAGGAAAATTTACTTAAGCAATTATCTTTTTCTAAACAATACGAAATAGAGCCACAAATATTTCTATAGTTTAATTTTACTTTTTAGTGAATGAAAAATATATACCTTCAGGTAAAAGTGAAATGTCTGTTTTTCTGGAGCCACTATTCCGAAATTTGATTTAATTATTTTCTCAATTTTTAAAATCTTTATAAAAACAAAATTTTGCGATTTATTACCATCAAAATTTGATTAAATTTTGAAAAAGTGGCTCCAGAGGAACATATTTTAGCTACACGTACATGTTTTTTATTTCACTAAAAAATTAAAAAAATTACTATCAAAATTTTGTATGGCAATATTTCGTATTAGTTAGAAAATAATTGCAAAAGTAAATTCTCCTTTAAAAAAACCCGCCAATTTTCAAATTAAATATAAAATTACGGGTAACTGCATTACCGACAGAGTAAGAGTTGATGGTAATACTGCTGGTAACTACATTACCGACAGAGTATGATTAGTTCTACTCCTCCACCCCACAGGTCGTTGCAAGCAAACATGTTGCCAAATTTCTACAAAGAAACGGCAACTCTTAATAATCCTTCCTCCATGACAGTATCTAACCACAGCTTATACAATATACAGCTCCATAACTCCGTGTCGGCGTCTTTGATCTGGCGGTCGAGAACCAAGCAAGACGGAATGGTGCTATCTCTGTTATATTCGAGGGAAAAGTCGGGCCCGGATTAAACAATTTTTTTAATATTGAAAAAATTGAAAACCTTGGCGTAATAAGGTTGGTTACATGCCATATTAAGTAAGTTTTGGGAAATTAAATTTTTAATTTGTTTTAAATCTGTCAAATATAATTAGAAACATTATTTAAATATAAATATTACGAAAAATAGCACATCTTTCGGATTAGAGGTAAAATAATTTGTATGTGGCTAGTAAAATCCTCGTTAACAAATGTTTTGAGCTAAAACAGTCACTTCACGACAAATTGTGGCTTGGATCCTTTTTACACCAAGGGCTTCAATTGTTAAAGAATTGTGTCACGCTCGTGGATGCAAATCAAGTGGTACCCCGTGTCTCTGGCAAGTGTTACTCTTCGCGCAAAGGGTTTATACCTAGATAAACGAATGCTTCGACTGAGGTCTGGGAACTCTATGGTATTTTGGAATTATAAAGAATTTGTGCTTTTATTTTAACAATATTGGTTATATTTAGATGTATTCTTATTAATTGAAATACAGATTTGTAGAAGTAATACTTTGACAGTTTTTATTAATATAATATATTCAATTTTTATCTGACCATACCGAAGTAGGGAATTTTGAAACTTTATAGTAATGTGAAATTTGAATTACAATATTACACGATATTACATAATTAGTATTTATTTTAGGTAGGTACTAAATTTGTACTTGGAGAAAGTAATATCGATTTTTCTAAGAAAGCTTGAAAAGTAAATTAATTTAGTTCCTATTTCTGATGTAAAACTTAAGTTTTGGTTTAAACCAAGAAAACAAATAAATTATAATTTGTTCAACAAGGGTGGATATGATAGCAATATCACACAAAGACGAAGTTTGAGCACGACGTCGTATGCGGAGTACTCAATCGTCTGATTGTGATATGAACAATCCACTCGATATGGTCAATATATTTTTTCTACGACCCACTAACGAAAATCTACAAATTTAAAAAATTATTTTAGGTTATTTAGATAAAATAACTAATTTTAAAATAATTTACGAAGTTGACTAATTTATAAAATAAAATTAACATGAAAAATTAATTAGTCCTCGGCCTAGATTCGATCCCGGGCTTTTCGCGTGGAAGGCAGATGCTCTGTCCTCATCTTCACCGAAACTTTCAGGACTTTAGTTTTAATACTCGTAATTAAATTAGTATCATGTAGTTTGATTAAAATTTATTTTTTTTTAAATGTGGACACAATAAAAACAAAAATGCTATTATTTATCGAGTCTACACAAAAATTTTAATGTATATTTAATATCAATAACTAAAATATATATTGACAATTAGTTTAACAGAATTGTCACTTATTTAAAAAAAATTTAAATAAAAGGAGTTGGGTGACCAAAATATGAACTGTGATTTGTAGATTTAATTTTGTTAAAGTGTTCTCACTACCTAAAATGGATATGAAATATATTCGTAGTTGAACGCATTAACATACTTTTTCGTTTTGTAGTATGTGCATAGATTGGCTAATATCCATGCACAGATTACAAAACGAAAAAGTATGCTATTGCCTTCAATTGAACGAATATATTTCGTATCCATTCTAGGTAGTGAGAACACTGCAAAAAAAAAAAATAAATTCGCCAATCACCGTTCATATTTTGATCAACCGACTGCTATTATTTTTAAAATTTTAAATAAATGACAATTCTGTCAAACTAATTGTCAGTATATTTTTTAGTTATTGAGATTAAACATACAATAAAATAAGTTATTCTTTTGGAAAACGTTAGCATGGATGACTAAAGGGTATTGGGTTAATTAATTCTAAAAGTGTGGTACAAATGTTATTTTTTGTAGCCAATTCTTCAAAATTATTTTGAAATATCTTTTCAATATTGAATATTAGTTCTACAAATTCATCATTTGACAGTTGCAGATTTCCAAATGTATCTGGATTGGCGTTATCATATGCCTTTAAAAAGCAATAAAAAGAAAAATCATCTAATTCAACGTGATCTTTGTTATATTTAAGACAGGTATCGCAGAGGAGTGGATCCGCAAGGCTTTTATTAAAAGGTAACCACACACATACCTGATAAAATTTTTCTGTATCAATTCGTCTTTACAATAATTTAGGGTGTTAATAATTTTATCATAAAATAAAATACAAGGTGTTCCATTTAAAAAACATACATTTTAATTTGCCAGGCAAAAACGTGACACCCTGTATATCCAAAGATATTTTTAAAATATGTAGGTATTTTTCAAATCCATATAACTTTTATTTAAAACTTTCTTGCGTGTCTACAACAAAATAATGAACAATAACGCACTAATGGGATACCCTGTATAAATTATATTTTTAACAATGAAAATTTCTTATAATGTGGTACTTATCGGTTTGGGTCCTTGGGAAAACTAAAGAATGTTTTCTTGCAGGTATAACCCTTATTAAAACAGCTTTTGACTGCACAAACAGAATTATGTCTTTTTTTTTCACTCATTCTACTCATAGCTAAAGAGTCACCAAAATAATAACAGTACCTTTAACTCAAACAAAATCAACGAAATTATAGGCTCCACGAAATTATACAATCAACGAAATTATAGGCTCCACGAAATTATACAATCAACGAAATTATAGGCTCCACGAAATTATACAATCAACGAAATTATACGCACGACTCAACACCTTACCTAAGTACGCTTCTGAACACCAAAACCGTCTTTTCCCTTCGAAGACGGAGCTTAAGCGATGCGCGACGAAATCGACGCAAACCGTTGCCGCCAAGAGAGTGTTTTAGCTGTGATCTAACGTCAATAGGTTTGTTCGGGTTTCTTTAAAACTCAATGCAAACCACTCCTAGAACCAGTTGATACCTACTTGATACTAGTGAAACAGTTGATACCAAATTATTTGTATGCATTCAACTCGTAAAACGGTCTACTGGTCAACTAGTCCTCTGATAGTTCTCAATGTAGTTTTGAAGAACCCGAACAGACCTAGTGGTATCTTCCTATATGTGATATAGATATATAAGATTATAAACTTATTTAAAATATAGGTACACCAGATTTTTGTCTTATTTATTTTCCTAAACAAACGTTATGATCATTATTGGTCTTGTCGGATATTCACAAATATATCTCATCTAGTACAAATACAAGAAACATTAAATTTATCTGTAAAAATATTAAATTATCAAAATCGAATTAGTTTATTCACCATAGTGAAAGCCACTTATCAGGCTAGTCAAGTTTAAACAATATTAAAATTTTTAAAACCAATTATCTCAAAAAAATAGTTAACAATTATATACATAAGACTATTTATATTATTAAAAGAAACATATAATTTAGAAAATGATCTGGTTAACAGATTATGATACCTTCATTGTGTAATTCAAGAATTGAGGAACTCATTAATATTGCAAAATGTGTTATTGTAGAGGAAGTTATTAATTTTATTCTTTATGCTGTTCCTTGGGCCGACTAAGTCAATAAGCGTTTTCAATTTATTGAAACATTAAAATCACATTATTCGTTTTATTAAGAAAATAATTCGAAATACCAGTTATTTATATTAGAAACATTTTAATCACTTATTTTGAATATCATATTTACTGCATTAATAGTTTTTAAAACGCCTTCCATTATTTAAATACCAGTTATATACATTGAAAAACTATTTAAACATTTTTAATATCCGTATTAACAGTTTTTAAAATCCCCTTCATTTTTGTATCTATAACAATTTATTATTGAAACACGTAAAAAGATTACTCTTGCATGTTTTTAAAATTTCGCGCGTATATTTAAGTCATTCTTATGACAATTTAGCAAGCATGCGCATTATGTGGAGTCACCAGTGGCATTTAGCATCTCGTCTCAAGGCCTCATGCTCACGTCGGAAGAGCTGCCCGTTAGCTGTAATTTGTTCCTGACTGATTGGATAAAAAACAGAAGGAAAAGAATACGTTACAAAATATTGCGTTAAATTAATTTTACGATCGATTGATGTAAATTCACATTTAAATATTTGTTTTTACAATGAATTAAGTTAGGTACATTTTTAATTACTGTGAATTATTAAATGTTTTCGTAAATAAGATTTTTGCTTAAATCCTATGGAACAAATGCCGCAATTAAATGATTTTTCATTACTGTGAATTATTAAATGTTTTCGTAAATAAGATTTTTGCTTAAATCCTTTTGAACAAATGTCACATTTAAATGGTCTCTCATTACTGTGAATTATTAAATGTCGTTGTAAATTAGATTTTCGATTAAATCCTTTTGAACAAATGTCACATTTCAATGGTTTTTCTTTACTATGAGTAAATAAATGTTCTTGTAAATTGGATTTTTGATTAAATCCTTTGGAACAAATGTCGCATTTAAATCGTTTTTCATTACTGTGATTTATTAAATGATTTCGTAAATTAGATTTATTATTAAATCCTTTTGAACAAATGTCACATTTAAATGGTTTTTCTTTACTGTGATTTATTATATGTCGTTGAAAGCTAGATTTATCATTAAATCCTTTTGAACAAATGTCACATTTAAAAGGTTTTTCATTACTGTGATTTATTATATGTCGTTGTAAGCTAGATTTATGGTTAAATCTTTTTGAACAAATGTCACATTTAAATGGTTTTTCATTACTGTGAATTATTAAATGTTGTTGTAAATGAGAGTTTTGATTAAATCCTTTGGAACAAATGTCACATTTAAATGATTTTTCATTACTGTGAATTATTAAATGTTTTCGTAAACTAGATTTTTGATTAAAGCTTTTTGAACAAACGTCACATTTAAATGATTTTTCATTACTGTGATTTATTAAATGTTGTTGTAAATAATATTTTTGTTTAAATCCTTTAGAACAAATGTCACATTTAAATGTTTTTACAAAAGTATGAATTATTAAATGTTTTCGTAATTTATATTTTAGATTAAATCCTTTGAAACAAATGTCGCATTTAAATAGTTTTTCATTATTGTGAAATATGTATTGTTGTAAATAAGATTTATGACTAAATCCTTTAGAACAAATGTCACTTATAAATGATTTTTCATTGCTGTGAATTTTTAAATGTGGCTGTATGTTGGAAACGTCATTGATTTTCAGAGAAACTTTTCTTGATCTATTTTTTACTACATGAATAAATTGGTGCCGAGAAAAATTCATTTTTGTCATGAATATTCCACAAAATTCACAAATCACGAAATCTTTCCCAAAATGTCCGTCGATATAATTCGATCTTGATTTAGAAGAATGGAAATCTGCAAATAAAAAAATTCCGATAAACTATTTAAAATTAAATATTTTAACAAATTACCAATATTTTATTAAATACTTTGTTCATATTGTATAATTGTCATATTTCAAATATTGTTCGTCAAAAGGTATTAAAAAAAAAAATATATATAAAAATGTTTTTGGAATAATGTGAATGTTGTAAAGGGTATTATGGTAAAATTTTTATAATAGTACAATCGAATGTTCCATGAGATTGTCAAAAAACTATTAAATATGGCATATTAAATCCAACGCTATTTGATAGCCACAGGAATATAAAATGTAAGATATTTATACTTCATATTTTTTTATGGATTTTTTATTTTATAGCCAAAATCATTATTTCGAAAACAGGTCTAAATTCATATTTAAAGTTCCAACACTGTGGTCTCATTACCTTTCTCGATTTAAATAAATACATAAATAAAAGAAAATAATACATTCCTTGGATATACTTTATTTTGCTTAAGGTGTATTTTAAATTGTCTTTATAAAATCATATTTTGGATATAAATAAATGTTTTATGGCCAGAAAGAAACTCGTCATCTCTGAAACCATCCACTTCAATTCAAATATCTCGGAAATACACATGATACTATAAAAAGAAGGTATGATATGCAGATTGATACTATACGTCACGGTGACGTATTGTGGTGGAAGGCAGCGCTTTTACGAATTTGACGTATCAGCTGATCGAAGAAAGCAAGCGAAAAAAAATTGAATCAACTCATGGTCAACCAGATAACCATGTTTCACACCAAGGGGCGGTTTCTCCATTGGTTCATTTGTGCAGTGAACACCCAGTTAAATTTCATAAAAACACATTATTTTAGTATTACATAAATAACATAAAAATATAAATTTAATTTTAAATTTTTATTTTTATACGTGTTAATTTATATTTTTTTGTACATCATTGTCCTCTGGCTGATCGCGTCTCTGTGTCACAGTATATCTAAGTATATTATGTCTGTGGCGCATTATGATAAGTGAGCCTAACACGAGTGAGACGATATGCCGAATGCATATAGTTAAAAAGAGAAGACAATACGCCAACAGATCCTTCAAACTGTCAAAAAAACACATTAATTGGCGCGCCGCTCCCAAATAAGGTTGCCAAACCAGTGCCAGTCTAGTACAATTCATAATTGTACTAGATGTAGTACTTTCTGCGTGCATCAGTGTTCACGTGTAAACTTATATTGTGTTCCTTGTTTGGGTTCGTTATCAATAAAGACCCCCTTTTTCCCTTTTAATGAATTAGATGTCAATGCAAATAGAATTCGAAAAATCTGATACATTTAAGGAATCTGGTTCATAACAAAAACATATTCTGGCAACACTGTACCAAATCAAGCAAACTGTCACTGTCATTAGTGTCAATCCTCTGCTATTAAATACTTTAAATAAAAACATAAAATTATTTTAATTGTGCTTATTTAAAAAATGTGTTTAGTTAAGATCTGTGTCTTCAATAAATTGAACATTAACGATTATTCCAGAAAAACTTCACAAATGCACAGCCTCCTACGCTCCCTATTAATAATATTCTTTCTGTTGTGTTAAACCCCATGTGTGATACATTTTTGTAATCAGGATGTTAAACCCTTTCAAATGGTATATTACATGACCTATGTTGCTATTTAAAAAAATCAAGATGGCGGCCATGCTTAAAATTTTGTAATTATAAAAAAAAATAATTTTTGGGCTAAAATATGTGCAAATATATTTAGTTAAAATTCTGAAATTTTGGGTTTTGTATGTTGAACCGTTTAAGTACTATCGGTTTGGTTCCATCTTTAACAGCTACCCTGTATATACAAGAAAGCTAAGCGTGGTAAAATAGAGCTCAAGCAATGAAGTAGGCAATGGAACCTTCTTACTTGTTCTATGGTTTCCTGATTATCTACCATCCAGGTGTTGTTTTCGTCAGAGTTATCGATCGGTTACTAAGGGCTGGGTCAACAAAATCAGCAGGAAGTGGTGAACTATAGTACGGGTTACTTTTTCTACTGGAACCGCAGAGCAAGGCACTGACGATAGTGTGTCCAAATTAAATAATACCTACTAAATACTGCAGGAGTGGCACAAGAAGGTAGTAGATGTTAGGTAGCCTTTGGAAGAAAAGTATTATTTCCACAACAAGGTGCTCTCAATAATGACAAATATACTTTAAAGGTAAACTTTCTCTTTATATTATTAGCCAAATAATCCAAATAAAATTCGTGAATTTTCAGGTACCACATTGTTGTAACTCCTTAGGATGAATTGTAAAGGAGATTGAGAGACCATTCGAAATTAAAAATATATTTGATAGCTTTTTTAACATTGACATTTGACTACTAATATTTTATATCTATATTTGCACATTGCCGTGCAACACCTAACAATAACAAGGGATACTACACACATGTACCAAAGAAAGCTAATTGAAAAAGGATAGAAGAGGAAGGAAGTTCTTCAGCCAGAAAGAATCTAGGGTTGCCAACAAATTACCATATTTTAGGACCAAATAACCTTGGCCTTGAACTTAAATTTGAATAAATGAAATTGAATGTAGATTTTAGCAAAGAAGAAGTAATTTGGAATTTAAACAATTGCAATTTGATTCATAAAAGAGAAGAAGGAAGGTCAAGGTCGACAATTTATATACATAATTTGAACAATCTTGTTTTCTTTTATCGACAGGTTATTATTAAATTATTTAAATTTTATATGAATATTGCAACGATAAAATGCGAACCGTAACAAGTGTCTAAGACTATCCAAGAGCTGGGTAATTCCTAGTTAAAAGGTTAAAATTAATAATTATAATTACTTTTTTATGTAATTGTAATTGCATCAAAATTTGTGGAGGAATTGTACTTTGTAATTATATTAATTTATATTATTTAAATTGTCCAAATACAATTACTTGTCATAAGTACAATTACTTTTCCATTTATAATTACTTTTCCAATTACAATTACATGTATAAGTACAATTACATTTTTTAATTATAATTACTTGTAAATGCGTATGTGAGATGCATGTGATATAAAAACAAAAAATTTCTTGTTCGAACCGGTCACTAGAGCTTGGACTCGCAGCCATATATCACTTGTTTGAATGTATTTGAGGAAAGCGTTGTGCCGTGAAGCAGTGAAATTGTTCAACTCAAAATAATAACAGTAAGGGGGAAAGTATAGATGCATACATCCTTATTTCTAAGACGTATTTTTCATTTATATTATTATAAATGTAATTTATGTTGCATAAACATTATAAACTAAGAAAAGATAGTATGAAGTGGTGCAAATAGCAGTTTTTATGTGGTAAATACTAAAAACTACTTATTTACGTTGCGTAGGTATTTCTAGTTATTATTCTAGTTTTCTACATTGAAATGTGGGCGTAGAAAAAACATATTTTTCTACACCTACAGGGATATTAGCTTATTCTACGCACATATTAAAAAAGGAAAAGTAAGCTATTGCGTTCAACTGAACGAATATATTTCACATCTATTCTAAGTAGAGAGAACACTGCAAAAAAAATCCACCAATCACAGTTCATATTTTGGATACGAAACTAATATTATTTTTAAAATTTTAAATAAGTGACAATTATTCTGTCAAACTAATTATCAGTATATTTTTTAGTTATTGAGATTAAATATACACTAAATGAGTTATTTTTGTTTAGAATCGATAAATAACATTTTTATTTTTATTTGGGCCTCAATTTGAAAAAAATTAATTTTAATCTAACTATATGAAACTAGTTTAATTACGAGTATTAAAACCAAAATCATAAAGATGGCGGTGGAGCTGAGGACAGAGCATCTGCCTTTCATGCGAATAGCCCAAGTTCAAATCTGGACAAGGTACTAATTTTCATTTGTTTATTTGATTTTATGAATTAGTAAAAAATATAAATTATTTTAAAATTAGTTATTTTGTCTTAATAACCTAAAATATTATATATTTTCGTTAGTGGGTCGTAGAAAAAGTATACTGTACAACTCCGTATTCACTCTTGTTGAACAAACTACTATTTTAGTTTCAGTATAATTTGTCCATAACAATAACACATTATATAGGATAATTTATCACACGCCTCTGACGCTTATAGCGAATCGATAAAGTATTAAAATGGCTCCTATTTTTTAAGTATATATGATGAGGAAAGCCACCTTTTTAAAATTATTTTAAAATATATACTACTAATATATTACTTAGTATGTCCCAAAAAAATGTGGCGTATCAAAGTTTTGAGGCACACCCTGTATTTTATTAATATTCTCCCTGAATAACTAATTTCATTGATCTATTTTTGATTTGTTAAAAAAATTGAAATTTTGAAATTTTTTCTGTCAAAACTATTCATAATTGATCAAAATATCTAACTTATTCCTTCCCATCCTATTTCTTGTATTTACTACCTCATATTATTTAATTAAAACAAATACGAGGTGGTCAAAAATTCAGATTAGGTAAAATATAAAAGAACCTAGGCGTACAGGAACTTTTGTATTTTTGTTGAAAATCAATAAATTTTTAAAATTTCACATTTTATTATTTACTTACCTGTTCCATTTTTATACTACTTATCGATTTTGTCTTTTCTCTTAAGTTGGCTTTTTTGTTTAGTTAATTTAATATATGAACGAACTTAAATGGTTCAGAAAAAAATACACTTAGGGTTGGTTGTATAAAGCTTACTTAAAATTAAGCTCAGTTTTAGGTGATACATGTCAATTTCCGATGCTGTATGTGCAATCTGATGTTTGTGGAAACACGCCCTAAGTGCTAAATAGTATTTAGGCTGTACCTATGCCATACAAAATGTGTCATGTGTCACCTCACCGAGTTTAACTTTAAGTAAGATTTATACAACCCGCCCTTAAGATATCTTTAAGGAATCCTTAAGAAAGTCGTTGCAAACGGCTGTTAGTTTGACACTTTGAATTACCTATTTAAAATTTTTATTTGTACCGGTCCGGTTGGTTCATAAGTCTATCATAATTTGTTGTTTTATCGGCAAAGTAATTATAAAAGTAACTGCTAATTCCTTTTTTCATGTACCTAATTGTAATTAAATCAATATAATTCCCATTTTTATAACATGCACTTTGTACTTGTAATTCCTTTTTTGAAAAAGTACTTTGTAATTGTAATTATTTTTAAAGTACATGTAATTACCCAGCTCTGCAAAAGACTACTTCAAAATGGCACTTAACAAGTCATATCCCTAATATCTACATGATCTGGCTAATGAATCTTATAAGTGTACATATTAAAACATTAATATACTATCTACAATTAAACAATAATTTGAAAATACAGATGAAGCCGATTTACCTATTTAGACAAAATACACGGAAAAAAATGTGACTAGAAAATTTTACTACAATGTTGTAGTAGTAGACTTGTAGAAAAATACTTAACAATTTGTAGAAAATTTTACTACAATTTATAGTTAAAAACTATTAATTATTGTAGCAATTGAATTGTCGAAAAAAATGCTACAACAATTAATAGGAAAGAAGTCCACAATGTTTAGTATATTTTACTATTGTTTGTAGAAGTAGAAATTTATTACAATTATCGTAATTACTACTACTAACTTCTGTAAAAATTTGTACAAATATTAATAATTATCTCTACAAAAAATAGTAATTTTCTCTACAAAAAATAGTAATACTTTACATCCCTTCTTTAAAAATATTCTATATTATTGTAGAAATTCTAAGTCATGTGAACAAAACAGAATTCTGCTATTGGCCAACGTTTTCTGACGTCGATCATAAACGGCCAGACAGCAGTAGCCATTCGCCATGTTCACATAACAAAGCATGGTACATATACGAGCACCTATAATACATTATTATATTATATTATAATTTTAATAATAAATTCTATTGGTGGTAAGTACATTTATTATTGTTTCTGAATAATTTACCTTTAGATAACTAATTTAAATAACCTTAGTAGATTATTTTAAAAAAATAGTTGTGGCCAACGATCGAATGTTGTGCCCAACGATCGAATTTTGTGCCAAGTTCAATGATGTTTTTTTGTCTTAATTGTGACATACCTACTTTCTTATTTTTGTTAGTTATCTGACTTAGTCATTTAATATCCAAATCAGTGTAAAGGTGATAAATATCCCCGTTTTAAGGGTATAAATAATTCAATTGGTATTAATTTTTATTTCATATTTTTCAGGTGCAGAAAAGCCAACTGAGACTGAGGGCGCTATTATTACTGTTATTTATTACATAATGTAATTAAGAATTTGTATCTTTTATATTAAAACAATAAATTGAATATTTTATTAAGGAACATTTTTTTCTAGGTTATAATTATAATAATTATGGAATACTACTACAAATGTTATTAAAAATTACTACAATTTGTATGAATTTTTACTATTTATTGTGTAAAATTTTCGTATTTATTTTCATAAAAAGCAATACATTTTTAATATAAATTCATACAATCAATAGCAAAAATTATAACAATTTGTAGAACAATTTTTATGATGCATTTGGATCTTTTTACTAAATATTGTAGATAATAACTCTACAATACATTCTCCACAAATATTTGGAAATTTTTACTACAAATTGTCCCTGTCCCTATATGTACTATTTATTGTAGAGAAAAAATCTACAATTGTAGAAATTTGTTCTACAATTTTTTTTCCGTGTACTATTATTCTGTTATTTATTAAAACACACTATTTTTTAGTGAACATGGACATGCAAAAGTCTGCCATAAAGGTATAGGACAGAGTGAGAGCAAGAATACTTTGGAATGTGCTGTGAAATACACTTAGAAAGGGTCATATGGAGAATTAAGTGTGATAACATTTTACGATGTGTATCTCACTAATTTAGATAACAGATTTATGTAAATGTTCAATTATGTGCTATTTCAAACTTTTAGTATCCTTTGATAAAAGAAGTTTAATATTATTGTTGACCTTTTTAAATTGTTTATTTTACCTTATACATTTTTTTCTACTCTTCATACAGTATTATGTGAAGAGTATTATAGGTTTACTTTGTCTGTCTGATGTCACGTTTTTTGTCTGCACGATAAGTCAAAAACGAGAAATGATATGAACTTGAAAATTTTAAGCAAAAATCAAGTTCCATAAGGAGACAAAGCCTATTAATTTTTAACAAATCTGATTAAAAATATGGGGTTAAGATGGGTTGAAATTGAAAAAAAAACCTAAATTAAAAACAAAGCGATATCAATATGAAATTTTTAGTAACAATGAAGCTTTATAAGAAGATAAAGCCTATTGATACTGAAAAAAATATGAATTTATTGGAGAGTTAGAGGGTAAGCCCACTCACGCGACATGTCGCGCGCAACTGATCGCGCGCGGCATTACTTTTGATGTTTTTAAATGACTCAAAGCCCATTAACGCGGTTCTGTCGCGTGGTCGCATGCAGCTAAGAGTCATTTAAAAACATCTAAAGTATTGCCGCGCGCGATGCCTCGCGATCAGTCGCGCGCGACATGTCGCGTGAGTGGGCTTTCCCTCTTAAGGGGGGTTAAAATATAAAAAAAAGTCTTAACTGAAAGTTTTAGCAAACATCAATCTTAAAGAAGCTCTTTCATTATTAAAAATATAATCTGATTAAATATGGGGGATTTAAGGGGGGTTGAAATTAAAAAAAAAATCAAAAACGAAAAGCGATATCAACATGAAATTTTTAGTAAAAATCAAGGTCTATAAGGAGATGAGGCCTATTGATTGTGAAAACAATCTGCTTAAAAATGGGGGTTAAGGGGGTCTGTTAAACTGCGAAGAATATCATTTAAAATGCCAGGCATTATATATCTTTATTCTAGTTTGTGTCTGTGTAATATTATGTATTGTGATGGGACTGATTTTACAAAATAAACATTTAAAACATTTTAGTTCTTATTTTATTTGCCAATAAAAGGTATTTAAAAAATATATTTTTTATTTGACATATGTGACAAATTGTGAAAATGATTAAACTTACAATAAAAACTAAAAAATGGTAGGTAGAGTATCATATAAAATTTTTTACACAAAAATCAATGTCAAGCTTTCTACATTACCTGATATTGTTTAAAAATAATCTCAAATTATGAAGAAAATTCAGTTTTCTAACTAATAATGTTTATAGATGGGTTTCAACGTATTAAAAACAAAACAAATATTAGACTAACTAAAATATTCATTTATTAATAGTTGTAGTGCTTGAAAACAATATGATGTTGATGATAATAATAACTACACTTAATACAAACTCAAATAATAAAAAAACAGCGATATTGACTCTTGTACAAAGTTTTGATCCGAACTTACATATGATAAAATTATTGTAAAAAGTGAACACCCATTTTAAATCACCATGAGCCGCTACTGCTTTTTACTATTTCCCAACAACATCCACTTCGTTTTACTCACATTAACCTTTAAAAAATTCGCACAACAATGCTTGTAAACTCCTTCCAAAGTGTCGTTTACGACATTCATATAATTTTGTAAACTATCACAAGCAAAATCTATAAGGCCACGATCCACAAATAGACGAAATTTACATTTACCCACAGTGTTAATTATATCATTTATATAAATTAAAAAAGCAATGGTCCCAAAACACTGCCTTGGGGAACATCAACATTGTTTTCTATTTTATCAGAATATATTCGGTTTAATTGTTAGCTTCTGTTGTCTATTTGTTAAATAATCAATAATAATAATAATAATAATAATAATAATAATAATAATAATAATCTTCATTCAGCATTTTTGTTTTTTTGATTACATCATATTTGTAGGTACATTTAAATAATTTTAAATTATTAGAGTAATTGACAGGTATCTTATACATTAAAAGTATTTGCTGCCCATTTATGACCATGTGGTTGCGCATGGGCTGCCGAATTACTAACTTTTTTTTGAAATCATTTTTTTTTTTAAATCATTTTTTTTTTTTTTTTTTAATACATTTATAGCTTGACTTGTATAAGTTCATAAAATCTAATTAAATTAATTAAATTAATTAAATAATACATATTAAATTATAAACTGAATAATAACAATATAAAATTAGCTAAAAAACGCATAATTTAAAATACAAAATACATATGAAATATAAATAATAAAGAAATACAAAATAAAAATATCACGTAAAAAGTATACAATTACAACTAAATTATAATATATAAGTTCGAATACTTGTATATTTAATCAATTATTTCTCTTTGCGTTTTTCTATCCGAATCAAAGTTGGTCAGTCCTACTCATCAGATAGATTAGTGACAAGTGGTGTCCCCCAAGGCTCGATACTGGGTCCGCTTCTTTTTATAACTTATTCGAGTGATCTACCTTACCATATCCAGTCTCAAAGAGCATTTTATGCAGATGACGCAAAATTTTACGGAAACCCCTTAGTAGACTACGATAATATTCAAGCTGACTTAAATTCAATAAGTGATTGGTGCTCGGACTGGCTTCTCCCGTTAAATATAAACAAGTGCGTGGTGTTACATATCGGCAAAAATAATCCACGTCTTGGTTACTCGCTCGGTAGCCATAATTTGGCGCAAGTGTCTTCGTATGTAGATTTAGGAGTTTTAGTGACGTCAGAACTAACATGGTCTGAACACATTCTAAAAACATGTAAACGTGCAAATTCGATGTTATATTTGCTTCAAAAGACTCTTGCAAAGGTATCCTTTCATACATACATCAAATTATTTAAGACTTATGTTCGACCTTTATTAAAATATGCAGGTGTAGTTTGGTGTCCGCTTCTTGTGCGAGACCAGAACCTTTTAGAAAATGTTCAACGCCGGGCTACCAGAATGACCTTTGGAGCAGTCCGACCATCATATGCAGAAAGACTACAATTGTCAAACTTGTCAACTTTTGCGAATCGTCGACTACGAGGGGACTTAATTCTTACTTTTAGAATACTTAAATATAATTACGGAAATCTTAGTGACATTTTTTTGTTAAATACTGACTCTCGTCTACGTGGTCATGAACTAAAATTAAAAAAGGAAAACCTAAAAACGAAGCACAGACAATCATTCCTTTCCAACCGGGTATTTAATGTATGGAACGACCTCAGCGACGAAGTTGTTGGTGCCATAACAGTTAACGTTTTTAAAAATAAGTTAGACGCGTGTTTGTTTAATTAACATTTTTATTAAATTTTTAGTGTTATTTTTGTTTCAGTGTGTTTACTTTGTTAGAATTTTTCTATTTTGTTTTTAGGCTATCATAGGACTTGTGTCCTCAGCCTTTATCAATGTATAATAATAATAATAATTAATAAGAAATTTTTTGATGAGAGATTTAAAGAGTTCAACGGAATTTATGATTTGTAAATATGCCTTGTACATATCCGGAAGATAATTAAATATTTTTGCACTTAAATAAATATAAAAACGTTGTGCTATTGTTTTATTTACAAGATGGGTACCAACTTTTCCTTTATCCTTGCTTCTTGTATCATAGTTATGGGTAATTTTGTTTAATAATTGTTTATTTTTGTAGATTAGTATTATAACTGAGTATATGTATAATTGTCGTATATCCATTATTTTTACTTCCTCGAACAATGCATCTGTTGAGTATCTAACTTTTTTGTTGTGTATTATTTTTAGAATTCTCTTTTGTAATATTTCAAGTTTGGATATGTGATTTTTGGTTGTAGCACCCCAACAGACGATTGCGTATTGTACACGACTTTGGACTAAAGCATAATAAATAGTTCTTAGGTGAGTAACTTGTAAAATATTTTTGAGGTATTTAAATTTAAATAAAAGAAGTCTTAAGGTATTTGTTAAGTTATTTATATGTGCGTCCCAACGTAAATGACAATCTAGGGTAACTCCTAAATATTTTATTTTATTTTTCCAATGTTATTTTCTTTTTATTATAAGTTAAGCTAATGTTACTAAATTGAGGTAGATTATTAGAGCAGCTGACAAATGGTAAAACAAAAGATTTGTTGTAATTTATGGTTAATTTTTTATGGGAACACCAGTCTATTATTTTCTTTAAATCTCTTTCAGTTTTCCGTTTTAGATCGTCCCAAGTTTCTGCTTCATAAAAAATCGCAGTGTCGTCTGCAAAACTTACTATTTCTCCTGTGGTCTGTAAATTATATAAATTGTTTACATATAATGTAAATAATGTGGGACCTAATATAGTTCCTTGAGGAACACCGCTTTCTATTGGCCTCTCGTCACTGATTTCATTATTGATTTTAACTCTTTGAAATCTATTGTTCAGATAACTATTAAAAAGGTCAAAAGTTTTCCCACGTATCCCTATATCTTCCAATGTCTCTAACAACTGTCCATGGTCTACAGTGTCGAAGGCCTTGGCGAAATCCAGGAAAACTGCTAGACATGGTTTTTTGCAGTCAACAGAACAATAAACCAGTTCAATGCCATCTCATCAATCTCAACACCCCTAATTTTTGTTATTAGCCTTCCTCTATCAACTGTCTCGAAAGATCTATGCATGTCCAGAAACACCGCTATAATAATCAAATTCTTTTTTTCTATTATTTTTCCAATTAAACAATACACCTTGTAAAGCAGTTTTACAGCTATGATTGCTATTAAACCCAGATTGATATTCACAGAGCAAACTATTTCTTTCCAAATAACTGACTAATTTCTAATAAATAACTTTTTCCAATATTTTAGCTGTGACGTTTACCATATTAATTGGCCTCAAATGTATTGCTTTATTGATATTTGGTACCTTAGGTATAGGAATAACAGTGGCTAATTTCATTTCAATGTGGACCATTCCTTGTTCTATAGAACTGTTAATTGAATTTACTAAAGGATCACAAATAAGATCAAAATACTATTTTAAAAGATCAACATTAATGTCATCAGGACTACCTTTATTTTTTAATGAATGTACAGTCTCTTTCGGTTCTTCAATTACGATAAAATTAAAATTCGTTATTTTGTTATTTGTAATTATTTCAATTATTGGATACTCTGTGGAAAAAGTTTTATCAATTTGATCTGTAATTGCGTTAATACTTTTAATACAAAATAAATTTAAGCAGTTATGCATTAAATTAATGTCAGATATTTCTTCTCCATCTCGCATATCAATTGAATTAAAATTATTTACTAAAGTTATCTGGGACAAATTATTTTAACGTCTTTTACATCTCAATTGGATTATTTTTGTTACGATCAATTTTCTTTTTCTATTTTCTTTCGTTTCTGTTTGTAACTTTCCCAATTCTCCCTAGTTTTATTATTTCTATATATTTTAAAACTTTCATCTCTTTCCTTTGTAACTTGACTTACCGTTTTGTTCCAAAATTCTTTATAGTGCTTACATATTTTTACCTGTTTTTTAGGAGCAACTTTATTTAAAACTGACAATATTTTCATGACAAACTGACTATATCTCTTATCTAAATCCCTTTTACTATAGTTCCAGCTAATGTCCTTTAATTTTAATCCTATCTGTTTAAAGTCTATATTTCTTTGGAGTGAGGGTAGCCATATGTGAGTAGTAGAGATTAAGTGTAAAGGTTAAAGAAAAGGTCCTTTATTTCTCACAAGTCAATTTAATTGGCGACCGGTTTCGAAGTTGTCACTTCATCATCAGGCACACCTAAATGGAATGTCAAGGAGTCAGTTGTAATAAAAACAATTATAAAAGCATGAACGGACTTTAACATATACAAAATAACAGAAAAAACACAAAAGAAAGTTAAACAATAACCTTGACTCACCTTGACTAATTCCATAAAGGAAGCGCTACAAAAAGTTTAACAGAACGAGTTAAAAAAGTCATGTGTAATAAGTATTTTTTAAAAAAATTTTAATGTAGGTTAGGTTAAACCACCAGATGTCTGTTTGAATAAAATAATTAATTAAAACACATTTAAGACAATTATTAACTAAACAACACAAAATTTAAGGATATAATGTTAATTACTGAAAGTAAAAAGTAAAAATTATCAGACTCCCATGACATCTATCTAGATTTTTAACGAATCAATGCAGTAAACTGTAAATTTTAAATTAGCGGATAAATAGTGTACTAACGGAGGTGTTATTTACTGAAAGTGAGTATAGGTGGCGGTGACAAAATTTATTGAAAGTAAAATATATTAAACTGAGAATGAGAAAGCAAAAAAATTTTATACTAACAAGAAAATTAGAACACTAAACAAGAAAATATGAAAATTCATATGTAAAAGGGAAATTTGAAGCAGATAATCAAAAAGAAAATTACTGTTACATCGTATAGCCAACTTGTTCAAAGATTCCTTCAGAATTAGCTTTAGAACGTCCAACTCGATCAGTAGCCTGTTTGTTAGGAATAAGGATAAGATTGATCCTATGGATCAGTCTGGTGTTTACAAACTAACTTGTTTGAACTGTCCATGCTCATATGTGGGAAGGACCTTTCGTAATTTTAAAATACGCCTAAAAGAGCACACACGCTGTCTTAACACTAACACTACTGGTTTTTCTCACTTTGCTGCTCATTTGTTAGACACTGGTAACGATTTTGATTCTAGCATTGGCTTCGACATTTTGCATATGACTTCTAATAAATTCCTTCTGAATAACTTTGAGAACCTGGAAATTTTAAAAAATATTAAATCTGGCCCCTCCTGCTCTCTGAATGCACAAATTCAATTTATTAGTACCCCAACGTTCTCTGCGCTTATTTAAATTATTTTCAGACTTTTACCCCCACTCATTTGATCTTCAGTCAGTTACTTACCACAATTAACTCTCCCAATTTAGATTTTCTTTCCATTAATTTTTGCCCATTCGAATCTTATTAATTTTTTTAGCTTATTCAAATTCTCCCACGTGGTTGTCATACGCCAAAATTTGACTTTTCTTTTTTGACATTCGTACTGTCAACCTAGTTTCCGTTTCCTGTAACAGTAATTTTCTTTTTGATTATCTGCTTCAAATTTCCCTTTTACATATGAATTTTCATATTTTCTTGTTTAGTGTTCTAATTTTCTTGTTAGTATAAAATTTTTTTTCTTTCTCATTCTCAGTTTAATATATTTTACTTTCAATAAATTTTGTCACCGCCACCTATACTCACTTTCAGTAAATAACACCTCCGTTAGTACACTATTTATCCGCTAATTTAAAATTTACAGTTTACTGCATTGATTCGTTAAAAATCTAGATAGATGTCATGGGAGTCTGATAATTTTTACTTTTTTACTTTTTACTTTCAGTAATTAAAAAAAAAAAAATTTAAACTGTTTGTGCTTGTAAAACTATTTTGTGTTGTTTAGTTAATAATTGTCTTAAATGTGTTTCAATTAATTATTTTATTCAAACAGACATCTGGTGGTTTAACCTAATCTACATTAAAATTTTTTTAAAAAATACTTATTACACATGACTTTTTAAACTCGTTCTGTTAAACTTTTTGTAGCGCTTCCTTTATGGAATTAGTCAAGGTGAGTCAAGGTTATTGTTTAACTTTCTTTTGTGTTTTTTCTGTTATTTTGTATATGTTAAAGTCCGTTCATGCTTTTATAATTGTTTTTATTACAACTGACTCTGTAACAACCAGTTTATCCTAATAGACCAACGCTTGTCACCAAATGTAACAACCAGTTAATCCTAAAGACCAACGCTCGTCACCAAATGTAACAACCAGTTTGCCTAAAGACCATTTGCAATTACTGATAGGTCTTTAGCTACTGTTACTATACTATTAAGGGATAAAGGCAGCGCTTGTCACCAGCCCTAGGGTCCTGGCGTCCTGAAGGAACATCCATTCGCCAGTGGCAAAATAAAATAATAAAAGAAAATAATAAAAATACAAAAAAAACATCCCTTAATAGCATATGTCGAGCGATTTTGGCTACTGACTTAAGACTCTCAAGTCCTTAAGGGTAGGAACGCCGAGGCTTAACATGCTCGGAATATTTCTTACTGGTTTTTGGAAAGAGGTGAGAATAAAATAGGTTAATAAACAATAACACGTATATTTAAATATAAGTAAAAAATGAATAACAAATTTCAATAAATCAAAACAATCTATTTTTGAAATAAGACATAGCAAAAATTACTACCCTCAATTGTAAATCTTTGTTATTATAAACCATGCTAATATAATATAATCTATGATGAAACTTTGATATAAAGAAACCTTTTACATCACAAAAACATTTTAATATAAAAAAACTCTTTATATGATAAAACCCTTAAAACTGATAAAAACATTTAATAAATAAACTTGGGACGAAAATGAAAGAATTGGCATTTGAAGAAAGACTAGTGAACTGTTTTAAAATACATAACCCAAACAAGAGATTTAACCATGTTAAAATAAAATAGATATTACCTTTGAAACTAAAACACTACACACACACTTTACTATATATAATAAATACTAATAATTAATAAGTTACATTTTTGGGCATAGGTTTGGCCCAACGGCCGCCCCTTGAGTCTCCGTGTCAACGATTGACTCTCTATTTATATCAACCTTAACGTGATTATTTTACAAGAAACGACTTATTTATTTTTAATGATTATTTGCACGATTTGTCCTTAAATTTACTAGTGCAATGAACTATTTCTAATTGTTTGGTTTTAATAAATATGTTGTGTTAATTTATTAGGTATTAAAAATATTAGATATTTTTGGGATTTTTGTTAAATTCTTTGTATTTTAAAAATAATAATGCCAATTATTACAACTCCTTGACATTCCATTTAGGTGTGCCTGATGATGAAGTGACAACTTCGAAACCGGTCGCCAATTAAATTGACTTGTGAGAAATAAAGGACCTTTTCTTTAACCTTTACACTTAATCTATATTTCTTCTCCTGGTTTCTAAACAATATTCATCATTCTGCTTATTTACTCAAATATTTTTCAGTGATACTGTTATTATTGCGATGACTGCTTATTTCTGGTTCATCAAATATTGTAACATTAAGTTCTATATTAGACAAATACTAAATCTATTAATGTCCCTCCCCTATCATTTATATGTGTAAACTCATTTATCACATTTTTAAAACCCATATCACAAATAATATTTTTTAATCTATTACTATATATAGTATACCCTCGTAGTACCATCTATCCAATTTATATTAAAATCGCCACATATAATTATTCTATTGTTTGTTTCACCAATATTACTTTCAAACCAATTTACAAATAAATCCAAGAATCGTGCCACGCTGCTGCTTGGAAATCTATATAAAACAAATAAAATATACTTTATATTTTGAAATAATACTGATCAAAAACCAAAAATGTTTATCTTCGCACACTTTATAGACTTATTTACAATATTTGTAAATCCTCCTTATGTAACAATGTATAATAAATCTTTTTGTTCAACTAGGCAACTGCAAACATTTTATATATCAAACCAAGCTTTTAACAGCTGTATTTCAAGAATGCTTGGATTAGGTAACTCGCACAATGATCTCAGGCTGTTCAATATTCCCTTTTCATCATTCAAAACTCAATTAATAATGAGCTTTAATGCTAATTTTTTAGTGTTTATTTTCTCTTTTTTAACCTTTGACTGAGCTATTCTTTTATTTTTAATGTTCCGACTATATGAAATGTATAATGTCATTTGTGCTACAGCATCATAAATATTTAATTAATTTTTAAAATGTAATTTGTAATTGAAATGGGCTTGCCCGTAAATAAATAAAATAACATACTTTTTTGACTTACTAAGCCCTACAGAGATAGTTAGATCTTTAGGAAACACCCTGTTAATATTTACTATTTTTTCTTTAATGCAATATATAGTTCTAGTGTAATTTTCTAGTATTAAGTTTATCTAGTTTTTGAAACAAGAGATTAGTCACTTATCAAGTTCTTTATTTACATTTTTTATTCTTATTTATAAGTAGGTACCTACTTTATTATTTTTGCCTTTTATATTTTAGTAAAATACTTAAATTGTTTATTGATTTAAATAAATAATATATTATTATTAGTATTTAATTCCAGTATAAGGTAATAGCAACAGTAATTGACACTTTAAATACTTTAAAATTCAGACTATTCTAAAAAGGGCATGCGTTCAGATTTGTACATAATTTTCTGCCAGTTTCTGAAAGTCTAATGTCTCTAGCAATACTTGTAAAAATACTCAAAGGTCATAGTTTTAGTTAAGCATCAAAAGATGGCGCACATAGTGTAGAGCACATGAATTTCATTTTTTCCGAGGGGCAAATCACTCCCGCAATACGTGTACAAAATGTCCGCAATCCCATTGAAAATCGCCGCAGTCTCATCAAAATCAGTGACAATCGCTAAGAAATCGCCGCAGTCGTTCCGAATTCGCTCGCAGTCGTTCCGAATTCCCTTGCAGTCCCCCGAATTCTCTAGCAGTCACTCAGCAATCGTTAAAAATCGCGCGCAGTAAGGTGACATTAACCAATTAGCCATTGTTGATGTAGGGTGCTTTGATTAAGCCATCTAAACCATTTTGTGAAAAGAAATTGCAGTTTACATTTTGAGGCAAGAACTATTAAGTTAAATTTACATTTTGGAATTTGAAGGTTTTTTTTAGGATAAATTTAGACACTAAATCTACTTGTATACAAAATTTTACAAGGTGGTCAAAAATTGTCCCTTTTCATCTAGTTTTTTTTTTTAATGTATAACAAAATTGTTGGTATTTTATGGGGGTTGGGGTGATACACGTTTTAATTAGGGTTTTAAATGTATTTTTACTTTCCTATCTGTTTACAGATAAGGAAAGTATAGGAATCATGATTTTTTTCGACCTCGAATTTTCGACGGTTTTTTATGTTTTGGGGTATCCTGAATCTGTTTTGACTATTTTCGCGATGATGTCTGTGTGTGTGTCTGTATCCTCGATAACTCATGAACGGATACAAAGAAAAACACCAAATTTTAAACTTAAGCTTTATTCCGGCGTCCAATTAGCTGATTAGATTTTGGGCAGAGTCGGAACATTTGAAGGGTACTTTATAGTCATCATTTTTATATTTTATGGAATATATCTGTTATTTACGTTTGGAGAAGAATTTTTTTCAAATAAAAGTTACTTACAATATTATTATCTATAATTTGTTCTATACAAAATTTGGTCCGTATTCGAGAAATTTGACAAAATGTAAAAAAAAATATTTTTTTATAAAAATTGTTCAAATAAAAGTTGTTTGTAATATAATTCTCTATAATTTTTGTCCTATACATAATTTCTCTAAAATGGACCGTATTCGAGATATTTAAGAAAATGTGTAAATTTCGAATTTTAAAGAAAAATCAAAAACGGATAAAGTAAAAAACATTAAATTTTAAAGTTTCCATATATGATGTAGATAATGAAAAGAGCATTTTTTATGGATTGGAAGATCTTAATATAAAGGATTTTCGAAATTACTACACAAAAAGTGATTCTGATACCTCATTTTTAAACATAATTGTGAACAACAAAAAAATGAAGGTACAAAAATCAGTTCTTTGTTGGTTATTTTCCACTGAAGAACAAGTCCAGAAAAAACAGCTAAAATACCAAATAACTACAATGACAAAGATGTAACAGATAGTGAAAAAACTACCGGTGAAAACACTTTGCTCCAGAAAAATATCAATGGCATTTTAATTAGGAACGAACAATATTACGCAATTCTTTACGAGTCGTGGTACATAGGTCGGATTTTTCAAATAATTGATGAAACCACTAGTAAAATAAAAATTTTAAAATCTGAACTTGAAGAATATTTATGGCCAAAAAAAGACGACATTCAAATTGTTAAAAATAAATTAATATTTTACGGACCCATCAATTCAATTGGATCTGGTCCATTTAAACTAGAAACAAACATCAATAAAATTTGTAAACGTCTAAAAAATCACTTTTATGAAATTTTTAAATAAAAACCTCCAATTACTTAATTACTTAACTTGTTTTATTTACCTGTACCTATTTGTTCATTTAGGCATATCAAAGATATCTAATAATGGAGGCATGTAGGTACCTACATAGAAGTTTATATTTCGGGTATCACATCAATTAAAACTGATCTTCTGAATGAATAAAAAACGTACAAAAAGTTGATTTATTGATAAATTTGTCGTACACACTTAGTTTTAAATCAATGCATTGTATTTAGCACCTATACATGCACTATACAAAATTTAGTTTTTCTGATGAAACACCTAGCTAATGCTTTTTTTACTGGAAACCAACTGGTAAGCCATACAATATCGTAGAAATCCTTCGGAATGCGTGCAATTTTGCAATAATACTGACAATCCATACGTACGAGTAAATCGCCGCAATCAATAGGGAAATTGCCGCAATCAATAGAGAAATCGTTGCAGTCAATACATAAATCACCGCAGTAACGGGAAATCTGTCGGAAGTCATGTGGAAATCACCGCAGTCATCCAGAAATCGCCGCAGTCATCTAGAAATCGCCGCAGTCATCCAGAAATCGCCATATGATTGCGGAAATCATATGAATTCGGCAATACATGTACATTTTTACAAAGAGTGATTTGCCCCTCGATTTTTTCCAAAGAAATTTTTTAAGGAACTACATTATAAAATAGATTGTTGCTTTTTAAATAGTTAATATATGTGAATAAATGTGTAAGGCATCTTTGCGTTTGAAAACACGTTTTTAGCAAAGTTTCATTGTTTACTTGTATTATAACCTAAATTTTAGGGGTTACTGATAACCGAGTATGCATACACATATTATTTTTCAGTTTTTGACACTTTTTGTCAATTACTGGGGTATTATGGGGCTCCAGTTTTCAACTTCCTAATGCTATCTTTGTAGTGTCAATAACTGGGCCAACAATAACTAGTGAAACTATCAATAATTGGAGTGATAAAAACTAGTAAAACTGATGATACCTAGGGCGGATATAACTGAAAAAATCACCATAAAATGTTCTACTAGTGTTGATTATTGGTACTCTTGCCATATTACTAAGCACTTTCCTAAAAACACTTGAGAGTACTGCTACTGTTATGCCTCATTAACCAAATGGTTTACATATTATTTTTTCTGTTTATTTTACTCAGTGTTTATGCATTTTCAACATATTATATTTTTTATTTGTTGTAAAATAGGGTTTGTCCGTAAATAAATACAATTCACAGATGTTGTTACTGTTAAAAACAAATGTAACACATTTTAGGAACACACTTACCTTTTTGGCAAACAAGGCTTTGATGTAACTTCTTCTTTATATTAGAAGTAACGTTTGTTGTAGTTTTTAATGTCCTTTCGACATATTTACTGCTACAGGGCTGCAAGATAATGTCCGAGTATCCAGTACTTTCATTTTTTAAAGTCGGTAAATCACAATAAGTAGTCAAAAGTTCCCTCTCAATTTTAGCTTGTATATATTCACTGTCACTAACTTCTTGCTTGGTTTCGCTAATATCAACGACATCGTGAACATCAAATTCTTTTTTAACAGATGCAGAATCAAATTTTATTGAATCATTATCTACTTTTTCTGGAAAATCGGTAGGTTGATATTCAATTTTAGGCACTACACATTCGTCTACTTCTTCTTTAATTTTACTGAGATTTACGAAATAACCAGTAGCTTGATATTCACAATTATTATTGTCGATATCGCCAAATCCAACCACATTATGATCGTTTTTAAAGGGTTCTTGTTTCGTGGAACAATAATTTTCCTCTGCAAGTCCAGAAACAACATCTAGTTCCATTTTAACAACCCCTTCATATGGATCGGAGGATTTTTGTTTAAAATCCATCGTTTTAAACATGAAATAAACGATAATTTAAAAAAAACAAATAACTTTTTGTTAACATAACCTCTAAAAGTCTTCTTTTTTTATGAATTGTAACCTAAGTCGTCCTTGAACAAAAATCGAAGTTCCGTTATATCCACGACCTGGACCCGGCTTTTAGACGTCTGGATGCGTTTACCCCTACATTTCTGAACGCACGTCAGATGTTTGAAGTTTGTATGTGTCTTCTATCAATTGTCATTTTATTTTTCCTTTTTGTTATTTATTTTAGGGGCGTTTGATTTGAAACTCGATCGAGCGAGCGTCGAGGAGACCGAGAAGTGATGACGTCACAATAGAGCATTGAATCAAATCAAATAAAACAGAGTAAAAAACATAACCTCGTTTTTCTGTAATTCTTGTTTTTATTTTGTATGTTAAAATAGTGAGCAAAAAGTAAAGAAAATGGAAAAACTTTTAATAATAAGGGGTAATGGCCCTGAAATGCAGCATTTACCACAATGCCCGCTTCGCTCTCATACTCCATGACTGTGATTACTGGTGATTAGATCTGGACAGAAAAAATGTATTTTCCAAATACACATTTTGTGTTTTTTTATGATGAATAATTTTAGCTATAAGACAAACGCGGCTAAGTAATTTGTTGACTTCTTGTCTGGTCTTTAATTTTGAGATTCAAATTTGTTTGTAAGTTATTAAAAAGAGATAGGTAGAGACAAAGACAAATTTCTCCCTCTTCTCGATCTTTCTGCTCTGAGAACATCGAGCTCGCTCTATGTTCTCGCTCCAAAGCGAAACAAAAACTTTAGGGATCTCTCGGAGTGTCAATTCAAACACTTTTGAAGCGCTCGGAGATCTCCGATTCCGATGATCAAATCAAACGCACCATAAGTGTGCATAATAAAATTTTATTTGTACAAGAAAAAAAAAACGTTTACATCCTAAATAATTAGAAAACTGATCGTGAAAAGTGGTATCGTTTATTTAATTATTATATTAATGATGAATATGAAACAAGAACAAGAAGAACTTTTAGATACTCGCGAAGGTATTTTCCAAAACAAACACGATCTTATTACTGAACAAATGTATAAAAATGAAGATGATGATGACGATGTTTTTGATGAGTTTGAAACCAACACGCCGGGACAAAATGTTCACATTAAAGAAGAAATTATCGATTGTGAAGTGCCTAAAATTGAACAATGTTCGGATTTGCTGCCAAAAATCTACTGTGGTTCGATGTCTGGAAAAAACGTGCGATTTAGTGCTACAACTATTAAAAGAGAACTGAAGAACACTAGTGTAGTTAAAGCTACGGATATCAGAAATATCAAGGACGATATTGATGAATATATTCAGTCTAAAATTGAACTTTTGACTACTCATTGTGATTTACCGACTTTGAAAAATGAAAATACCGAATATCAAGAAAGTTTGACAAATTTGTGTGACAGGGATGAAAATGAAAGGATATCAAATACTTTAAACAAAGAGGCAGATGTTACAAATATTAAAAAAAGAAGAAAGCAGTATCACTGTCAAAAAAGTAAGTGCTCATTAATTAATTATTAAAGCTGAGCTAGGCTAAATTTTCAGACTCAAAAAGTATACGGTTGGGGTTCGGCTCTGGGGGTTAGGGCATTTAGGGTCAAGATATTGAGTACCAAACTTGGTATATGGATGTATTATCCCATAAAAATAAAAATCGCATTAAAAAAATTCACCCCTTCTACCTTTATCTGATATGGTGAGGGTGGCATCCCCAAAAAATCAAGTTAGAACTTTTTAAATAAAACAGTTGAAATCTACGCTTTTTTATACATACAACCCGAAATTTCAATTTTTTTTTTCCATAAAATTTTTCCAAAATTCTTTTTGACCTTAATCTTCAAAGTTCGAATGTGCAAGCTGGCATTTAAAAATAGTTCCAGAGGACATAAAAATCTAATTTTTGGCATATTTACAAAAGAAATAATTTGCAACATTTTTGTTGGGTTTGTATGTATAAAAATCTGATGTGTCCAACACATGACTTTCCTATCTAGTTATTACAGGCTTTTTCCGGTTATTTTGTACAACCTATTGCAGCACATCCATAAATGTTTAGAGGATAAAATAAATATATACATTTTCCACATAGGTACATCTACCTCGAAACATTTTTCTATAGATATTCATTGAAAATGAAAATACTGAAAAATTTAAATTTAGCACTTTTCCTACAATTTTTCCATTACGGTCCATTTTAGAAAAATCATGTATAATTAAAAATTATAGAGATCGATATCGCAAACAACTTTTATTTTAACAATTTTCATAAAAATCGGAATTTTGCACATTTTGTCAAATTTCTCGAATACGGACCATTTCAGGAAATTTTGACATAAAGCAAAAATTATAGATAATAATATTAGAAATAACTTTTATTTGAACAATTTTTTTCTCCAAACATAAATAACAGATATATTCCATAAAATATAAAAACGCCCCCCCCCCCCCCATAAAGTACCCCCCCAGATGTTCCGACTTTGTCCAAAATCTAATCATTTCACGTCAGGCCGAAATAAAACTTAAGTTTAAAATTTAATGGTTTTTTCTTTATCCGTTTTTGAGTTTTCTTCAAATTTCGAAATATACACATTTTCACAAATATCTAGAATACGGTCCATTTTAGAGAAATTATGTATAGGTTAAAAATTATAGAGAATTATATTACAAACAACTTTTGTTTGAACAATTTTTATAAAAAAATATTTTTTTACATTTTGTCAAATTTTTCGAATACGGACCATTTTAGGAAAATTTTGTATAGAACAAAAATTATAGATAATAATATAAGAAGTAACTTTTACTTGAAAAATTTT
>OV651831.1:982016-983509 GCA_927349885.1 Psylliodes chrysocephalus
ACAGACACACACAGACACACACACACACACACACACACACACACACACACACACACACACACACACACACACACACACACACACACACACACACACACACACACACACACACACACACACACACACACACACACACACACACACACACACACACACACACACACACACACACACACACACACACACACACACACACACACACACACACACACACACACACACACACACACACACACACACACACACACACACACACACACACACACACACACACACACACACACACACACACACACACACACACACACACACACACACACACACACACACACACACACACACACACACACACACACACACACACACACACACACACACACACACACACACACACACACACACACACACACACACACACACACACACACACACACACACACACACACACACACACACACACACACACACACACACACACACACACACACACACACACACACACACACACACACACACACACACACACACACACACACACACACACACACACACACACACACACACACACACACACACACACACACACACACACACACACACACACACACACACACACACACACACACACACACACACACACACACACACACACACACACACACACACACACACACACACACACACACACACACACACACACACACACACACACACACACACACACACACACACACACACACACACACACACACACACACACACACACACACACACACACACACACACACACACACACACACACACACACACACACACACACACACACACACACACACACACACACACACACACACACACACACACACACACACACACACACACACACACACACACACACACACACACACACACACACACACACACACACACACACACACACACACACACACACACACACACACACACACACACACACACACACACACACACACACACACACACACACACACACACACACACACACACACACACACACACACACACACACACACACACACACACACACACACACACACACACACACACACACACACACACACACACACACACACACACACACACACACACACACACACACACACACACACACACACACACACACACACACACACACACACACACACACACACACACACACACACACACACACACACACACACACACACACACACACACACACACACACGATTATGTGCAAGAATGTTTTAATCTCCGAACAATTCCCAACTAGAGAGAATCTTGTCTTCACTCTTCCCTGCGTTAAATATTTTATATTCTATAAAAATATAACTATAAAATGAAGTAACCTAAGAGAAATATTTCTTTCTAACTTTGATTTTCGCAATTTTTTTTATTACATCTTTTAAGTTCTTTTAAGTTAACTTGATCAGCAATTTCATGCTCAATCGCTAAAATGGCCAACCCATTAAGAC